>BEHA01002032.1:299734-316255 GCA_002897215.1 Eschscholzia californica subsp. californica | reverse complement strand
TTACTGGCTCATCATCTTCATTCCTATGCCATGTCCATAATGCATGAGTTGAATTCACAATATTGAGCTCCCCATGACCAAAACTTGCTTCTCTGAAAACTGACCATTCTGGCTGTGGGTGTATGTATCTGTTACAGTATACGAATTTTGAGAATAAAAGCTTTTGATATAATTAAGACGAAAAAGGAAACAACCCTCAATCACACTGACTTAAAGTATGTAAGTTTTTTCATACGATTCGCCAAGTTCTTAAAGAAAAACCCCCATCTCTCAAGAGGAAAATACGATTCACTAAGAAGCTTCCCGGCCACATACTTTCATGAGCTGCTTTTTGAACAACTCCATGGCATGGAATCAAATGTACCCCAATATATCGTATGTGTTCATATTATCTTTTCTATAGTTTCCACATTTAAAACAACGACTTGTATCTAGAATTGACTTATTACCAGTGGTCTAAGCCTTCTCTGTTACCTCCATTGCCAATAGTAATATGGACAGCTCCACAAGGATTCAAAGTCCCGTTGTTGACACGTTTCTGTCATTTCAACAACCAGACTTTATTAAGCCTTAACAAATTGCAGGCATATGCAAGGAAAAGAAGATATTTGCCAACATTAGCTTACAGTTCGTTCGTAAGCATGCACGTGGCCTGAAAGCATAATCTCAACTCCAGCATCATAAAGCAATGGCTCCAGAGAAGGCATCATGCTGTCACCTTCACATTGATGTGCCTTATTATTGTTATACCACGGAACATGGAATAGAGCTAGTAACTATGGGGTTCGTTGTCGATCCACTTTTGAGAGATCATTTTGTAATTTCAAAAAAGAAAAGAAAAACTCATTTCATAGGAAAAAGAACTTCAATTTTTATTTTCATCTATTTTTCCCTCTTCTCAACATCAAATTATGCTAAAATGGTGTCGCATAACATGATTCCGAGCCCCAATAGAGAGAGGTGGAACTAGTATGTAGCCTACTAGTTGTTCCCTTCAGAAGGCATAGTAGGAATAAAGAACAATCGAGTATTACAGTGATTAGCGGATCAATCTATTCACTAGAGCAGCCTATATGAACCGCCAACAGTTAACCTTACCAATGCTTGGAAAATGGTAGTGGCGTGTGACTATGCATAATCTCATGATCTAATCTAGTATTACCCTAAAGGATTACAGGAAAAGCTTTGCAGGGAACTAAAACAGAACTTACCTTCAACTAACTATATTGTTCTGAGTTTGCATCATGCTTAGCATAAGAGCCAAGCATGAGTACATGAAACCCCTGCAACTTCAAAAGAGTAGTAAAGATTCGAGCTCGACCCACTTTCCTCAAAAGGCATTTTCCGCCTAGCATTATAAGCTACAAACCCGTCTTTAAATAATGGTATACTTTCAATTTCATGGTTTCCTTCTGTTACCATCCACGGCCTCTTACTCGCTTGTGGCTGCACCAACTCACCGAAGGTATCCCATTGATGTTGTCCAAATGCATGTCGTACTTGCATTGGTCAATGTGCTCAAGAGTTGAAGTAGTCCAACCTGTTTGACCCATATCACCAACCACGACAAAAGTGATTGGGAATTTAGAGGGAGGAGTCTTAAGTTTAAACTCTGGGCCTTCTCCACAACGATAGTAGTAAACTTTTTTCGTCTTCAACTATAGTACCAAAGTCACCATAAAAGAATTCCAATGGAATTTTTCTCTTTCTACTACATATACACATGCACCCACCACTATTTGTGATCTTGAAAGAATTAAGTAAACATGATTTCAAGAGCTATAGTTCACCACTTCACCTACTTATTGAATCAATAAATGCTTAATCAGGTGGAAAAGCCGAGAGGAAACCATGTACCATTAGGAAGACAACCCAAGATAAACCAAAAACTACATATTGCATAAATTATATAACAACCCAAAGACACCACATTAATCTACTAAGAAGTCAGAACAACTTGTCAACAACAAAAAAGGAAAAAAAAAAGTCAGAACAACTTTCAATAACAAAAAAAGAAGTCATAGAACATATAACCTCTAAACATTTCAAACAATCCATTAATCTGCCCCTAATGAGAAGTTTGTAAACAAACATCAAAGTCTACCCCTCACATTTTTACATCAACAAAACAAAAGCGCCTTGGTTGAAAAGGTAATGTCGCCCCTATTCTGAAACATGATCATAGTTTAGCCTACACCCACAAAGATCATAATATCAATCATTTTAAGATTTTTCTACCAATAAAAAAGTGTAAAGAGAAAGTAAGTTTAAACATAACAATTAGAAGAAATGTATGTACCTGTTTTGCTGCTTTCTCTTTTCCCTGAGCTAGATTCCCCCTCAAAATAAGGTTTTTCCTTTTGTTCTTCAAATATTTTGTTAAAAAGAAAGCTAGGTACGGCATAGTCTTGCACGTTATAATCAAACAAATGCATACCTATAATGTGACCATTGGAATTGAACACTGGCGAGCCAGATGACCGTAACTCACCATGGACGTTGTTGATTTGAATTAATGAGAGATGAATCTGGACCGTCTAATTTGGTTTTATCTTATCTCGGCCTTTAGATTTATTACCTACCCTAAAAATGATAAATTGGTTCACCAAAAGGTAAAGAAGAGAGATGAATCTGGACCGTCTAATTTGGTTTCACCATTGCTCCTTCCGTTACCAACGATCCAATGTTCCAAACAGTCATTTATGTCATGTTTCATCTCGTACGGTTAGCATCCAGAAGGTGAGGTGAAATTAATGAGAATCACCAAAATCCCTAATTTCTTCAGTTACCATCTTCCCTTACCGCCCTAATTCCACCTTCTTCCTTCTCTCTCTAATTTATGTTCTTTATGTTACAGAATGAGTCTTGTCTCTCTCTCTCTATTCGTGTGATTTCATCACTAAGAAGAAAGATGGTTCATAGTAATAATTCAGTAATTTGATTTCCTAATGTTGTCAATGTTAGATCTTTCAAGGTTGTCATGGCTTCTACCCTCTACACCAGCTCATCTAGGTAGCAAATTTTCAATTTCATTATGTTTTCTGATCTGGATATTCCTAATTCGTTCTTATTAAGTTGAGAATTAGTTTTTAAGTGGGTGTTCTTGGATTATGAGAATCTGATAATGTTAATGTTGCAATTTCGGTTTATCTTACGATTTGTTCGATTTGTTCAGGGAAATTCGTATGTATTTGTGTAATAGGTATTGATTATTTTTCATAGTTGTGGTTCTTTAGTTCTTACGTTTCCCCTTCTGTATATACATGCATAATCTGATTATCTGTTTACTTTTCTGATAAAAAACTTTCACAGATTCACTTGCTTCGTCATCTCTGCAATTGGATTTGTTTTAGGAGCGTTACAAACTTCCATCGTTGAATATCTACTTGATTCGTCATTAGACTGTTACAATCTTCTTTCAGGTCACCTGGAATCTACCCCAAGATATTCTACTCATCAAGAGAGGGTTTTATAATCAAGTAACCTTATTTAGAATTCGAAAGGATTTCTAATTCTTCCATTGTCTTCACAGAGCGATTCATATATTGAAGATTTTCTCCCAAACGTCGTTGGGTACTGGGAATTTCATCATTTTCTCTCTCCAAATCGCTTGATCAGGTGTGGATTCTTCATCAATTATTTTCTTATATTTGATCTCCTTCTTCTTTCATCATTTGGTTCTTTTATTGTACTATGTTTTATTTGTTTTATATTGTCAATATGATTATGGTATTGGCTTCATAAGAAAGCACCTCTCTGCACAATCTAGATTCTTTAGAGAAAGTCGTATCACTCCCTCAGCTACAGGCCCTAACCACTTCATGATCAAGACGAGAAACCTTATAGCTCTTAACGAAATTAACCCAGGTCGGCCATGGGTTATCCGAGGTTACTTAGTGGTTATGCAAGAAGTTGACTTTCCTTTTCATGGAGAGGTTCCAGCTCTGATGCTCGAACCGATGTGGTGTAGTCTATCAGGTTTGCCTTCGTCCATACAGAATCGTCATGACTTGGACATAATCTTTTCTTGCATGGGTTTCATACTGCAAATCCAACCTCGTAACTTCGTTAAGGTAATGAACACCAGTTTACGGATTCAATTTATGTATGATGTTCGAACACCTCTGCTAGCCACTCTTAACTCAGTCTTTTCTGATGGAGGTAAGCCTATCAATTTTAG
Source organism: Eschscholzia californica subsp. californica (assembly GCA_002897215.1). Classification (NCBI taxonomy): domain Eukaryota; kingdom Viridiplantae; phylum Streptophyta; class Magnoliopsida; order Ranunculales; family Papaveraceae; genus Eschscholzia; species Eschscholzia californica. The sequence goes on along the minus strand of BEHA01002032.1, from coordinate 312,075 downwards.
CTATCTTAAGTTTCCTAAGGCAATTTGTCATAAGTGTAGGATAGTGGAGCATCCCATTAATCCTTGTCTTCCACCTCAAGATCATATTAACAGTGTCCCTATGGAAGTTAACTTCGTCGCCCATGGTCCAGCTGAGAACTGGGCCCTCACTGTAGTTCCTCCTAATATGGCTCCTTCCAACCCTATTCCTCCCCATGAAATATTTAAACAGAAAGGGAAAAGGAAGGACCTAGATAAGCTTATTGATGTTAAAATCGAAGTCGATGAACATCATCAGTTTATGAGCAAGAAATTCAAGGAGCACAGTCTGGGTAGGAGCTCATCTTTCTCGGGTTATCTTCATGGTTGGAATTCAGGTCAATCTTCAGGGTCTTCCTCCTTTACTGGTTATGGTCCTCCTAGCTGGTACACTCCCCCCCAGAGTCGATTGATAGTCAGGAAGAGCGTAGGAGGCACATCTTTGCAGATCAACTCTTGGAATCCTCAAGGCAATTCATGGAAAATAGAAGTGAAGGGGATAATGAGTAGCCTGTTTTCTTGGTTCGGTTATTAAGTTCTTGGGTGTTTTAGTAGTTATTTTTAGTATTTATGTTTAAATGATGAACATTAGTATGTTTTTTGTTATCTTTATATCTTTTGTTGAAAGGTTATCTCTCTATCGATATGCTATGATAGAGATTAGGATTTAGAATATCTGTCTTCAGATAATTTACTTCATTTTGAGGTTTTGATAGTTGGTATATACTAGAGTAAAATCCTAGTATGTAAAGAAGTGATTTGTAGTTATATTAATGTTAAAGCAATATTATGTTATCAGTATAGCTTTATTTCTTCTCAAGTTTATGTCAAGAATTTAAGTTTTAAGTGATTCCTAAGTTACTTGACCTGTCTGCTATCCTCAGTTTAGGTACAACATTAGATTTCTTGGAGAGAGACCTGAAATTACTAGTTTCTTTAGAGCTAACCTCTCATAATCTCTACTGTTGGTGCCTTTAGAATCCCAGGTATAAATTAGCTCTAAACAGAAGATAGAATACCACCATTAGCTCTAATAGTGCGAAGTTAGTATTTTTAATTGACATCAGTACTTAGGGTAGGAGGGACCCTAATTATCAGATCTATCCTCCTTATATCCTGGAGATCAAGTTTAATTTCTTAAACTTAAGCCTCATCCTTAAGTACTTTGATCCAGGCCTTAGACATTTGGGCTTAATTAGTGTTAGTCTATCTAGAGAGTGCCTCTATAATTCCTTACTGATTTCACTAGTTCCCGACTGACCCCACGAGGTGCCTTTAGCTTCTCACTTAGTTCAGGAGCCGGGTGAGAATTTATAACAGTACATCTATTAGGTAGACTAAGATGATCAATAATTTAGGGCCTAAAGTCCTTAGTTGGAACGTAAGAGGAATCTCTTCTTTTAGTACTCGTAAACACCTTATGAGCCTGATTAACAGGCACAACCCGGACATCATCTTCATAGCCGAAACCAAGACTAAATCATATAACATCAAAAAATATATTAAGATTAACAAACACTATGATCACTTCTTCGTTGAGCCGACCAATAAATCTGGGAATGCCCATAAACATATCTCATAGGCCTAAAAAGGAATTAGGCAAAGATAGTACAAAAAAGCCAAAAACAGGGTTTTGGGCCTAGACCGATTCGGACACTTTTAGTGCCCGGATTGGCCTGAATTTTTTAGGGTGAATTTCTGATATATATACAGTAGTATACATGAAAAATTTCGTGGTGTTTGGACACCTCCTCCTTAGGGAATTGAGAAAACATCAATAATTGTTATTTTCGACAATTTTCCTAAATCTTATTCTAAAGGGTGTTTTAGGAAACCTTTAAGGAGGTGACTCTTATTAGGGTTCTATATAAACACTCTTTGGGCAGAGAATAAGGTGTGGAATTTCTCTCTAAGCTTTCTTACTCTACCACATCAAGTAGAGAGAAGAAAGTGAGCTAATTCCCATAACTATCTATCTAGTCAAAGAAGAAGGTCTTCTATCCAACCACCATTGGAGTTCTAGCTAACAACAAGGTGGAAGATCAAGTTGATTGCTCGTGTCCCACGTAGAGGAGCTACGCTTGAAGCTCCTGATCTTCTCAAACGCGATTGTAAAGGTTCGAGGAAAAACTAGCGAATAAGGTATTCATCTAACTAGTTTTCTTAGTATTATTATAAACTTATGCATGTGATCCTGGGAATACTAATGTAGACATTAGATGTCTTTTTCCGCCATTGACATTAGTATAAGGGTGTGAAACCCAACAATTGTTTCTCAGATTCTTATCTCCTTTAGATATCAAAGAGACAACTCATGTGTTTATACCCAATATACCATCTATATCTCCTTGAAACGCGAGATCATTACTTGCAGTAGTGCACCGGAAGATTGTAATCAGAAAGGACGTATATCATTTACAAATTATACTTTGGGTTTGTGTTGTGTGATATGTGTTATGTGTCTAATGAAGAAATATCATGATTCAAAATTTGATGCGGAAAAAATTTCATACAAAATTGTTCAACAGAGATTCAAGTTACAATTGTGACTTTGTAGTCATGGATCGCCATATTTAGTAGGGTCTTTTCAGTTTGGCCCCACCACAGTCCACACATACGTTGCCTTTCACCCGTTTGCCTAATATCAATTTTACTATTAAATAAAACTTTTATCATTTAAGAGTATCTCCAATGCAACCGTCAACAAAAACTCAACTAATCCAATGTGTCAAGTATGAATTGAGATTCTCTTTCCTGGGCGACACTATTGAGATCCTATATTCAAAGTACTTCTCCAATGCAGCACTAAAAAAACTCAACATTTACTGTAGATTTATTTTTGTTTTTTATTTTAATTGCATATAAAATGATGATATGGGTCAATTGAGATACACCAATAAATATTGAGATACTAAAAAGAAAACTTAATTGTTTAGATTCAAATTGAGTATTGAATTGAAGAACATTATTAGTTAAAAACTCACCAATTCTAGATGTCAATTTGAGTTTTTGAAGTTGAGTGCTACATTGGAGAAGCTTTAAGTATTTACATTTTTACTACAAATTATGATTTGGCATGCCAAATTTATATATATGCGAAGCGTACGTGAATTAAATTGTTCAATAAAATGTGTAACAACCATACTGCAATGCATTTTGTTTAAATGTTTGTAATACAAGAGCAAGGCTAAATTTAGTAATGATGACATTTTAATGGGAAGATGTGGTAAAAGAGGCAGCTAACTATCAATTTCATTGTTTACTATCATAAGTTTGTAAATACTGTAATAACCATTCTATTTATAGAAATAAAACAAAAACTCAAACTGGGCAAATATTTGGAAAAATTGTGAGTGGAAGTAGCATTGCCCAACGGATTAGCTCTATCAAATTATATACACTAGCCCAGTACAAAAGCTTTTTAGACGTGTCACCACTATAATGTTGTTACCTCTAGGTGGACTAGTAGGGCGTAACAATAACATCTCCAATTCAGACACTAAGAAAACTCAAAACATTATGTTTCTAAGTGTGAAAAATGAATATCTGAATGGTCTCTTTTGAAGAAAATGAATTAATATTAGAAAGAGCTGAGAAAGGAAACAAAAGTACAAGGCCTGACGACATGCGAAGAGCCGGATCCCTCCTTTAGTCCCGGCTACTGCCCACTAAAGGAACCTAGAAGAGGGGCCAGCCCAAGGAAAGAAAAAATAAGTAATTACAAAGAAGTCAAAAAACTATCCCATGTTTCTACCATGCTATTAAACGTGTAAGTTTGTGGCCCACCCATATGATCTGCTCCAATGGTAAATAAGACATTTAGCCGCGAAGAAGATATGGTCCACCGAACGTGATTTATCCCTGAATATTCCTTCATTTCTAGCGTTCCAAATTGCCCAGAAAGTGGCTTTGGGGATAATGCTAATGATCTCTTTCTTATGCTTACTCCCTTTTACTCCTTTCCAAGCTATAATGAAATCCGCTATGGAGTTTGGGAAAGTCCAGGCAATCCCCAAACTAACCAAAAATCTATTCTCACTTTGTCGCAAACCATGAATAGGTGTAAACACGATTCTTCTTCCTTCCCACATAGGCCACACCGGTTAATCGCGATGAAACCCCTCTGCCTCAAGTTGTCCATAGTTGGTATTCTATCCCACACGACAGTCCAAAGAAACACACTTACTCTCATTGGGATGTTCTTCCTCCAAATCTCCTTAAAATTCGGAAGCGGTTCCCTGCCCTCACACTTCAGGAGAGTAACCATTGCCTTCACAGAAAGCCCTCTCCCCTCAGCTACCCGACTCGAGCTCCAAATCCTAGAGTCTGGGTGATCTGAAATACAAAATGGGGCAATGTCGTTCATGAGACTGTTAGCCTCCTTCTCTTCCCAGTCATATAATCCTCTTCTAAGCTCCACCCTCCAACTATTAGATTGTGGATCAAAGAAATCTCTGACTGTTCCTTTATTTAAATTGGCAAGACGGAAGAGATTTGGGTAAGATTCCTTTAGGGGAGAGTTCTTAACCCAAATGTCATCCCAGAACCTCACCTTCTTCCCATCCCCTATCTTAAGCTTTGAAATGGATTTGAACATTTTCCACCTGTTATAGATTCCCCTCCACACCGATGCCCCTTATGCACCTTTAGGTGTTTTAGAAATCCACCCCAACTCATCTTCCCCATACTTTTCAGAAATAATCCTCCTCCATAGGTGTTCCTTCTCCGTCCCAAATCTCCATAGCCATTTAGATAGCAGCGCATCATTCACCCTCCTCATGCTTCTTAAGCCCAACCCTCCTTGTGTCATCGGCCTACTCATTATCTCCCAAGCCACCCAATGAATCCTCTTAACGTCTTTGTCTCCATCCAAAAAGAAGTCCTTGAATTTCTTTTCCAATACATTACAAATCGACACCGGCGCCGAAAACAGAGACATGAAGTAAATTGGAAGAGCCCGAGAGGACCGACTTGACCAACGTTAGCTTCCCTCCTCTAGATAGAAGTCTGGCCTTCCAAGGAGACAATCGTCTAGTCACTTTCTTGATGACTGGATCCCAAAGGTGTTTTGATCTATAAGAATGGCCCAATGGTAGCCCCAAATACGAAATAGGCAAGGAGGCTTTACCGCACCCAAACGTCGCTGCTAGACCCTCCAACTCCTCAACCTTCCCCACTTCTATGACTTGACTTTTATTAAAGTTAACTTTGAGGCCTGAGGCTGCTTCAAACCACATGAGGGTTTCCTTCAATTTTTGTATTTTGTTAATGTCGTCTTTGATGAAGAATAAGGTGTCATCTGCGAATTGAAGATGAGTAATGGAAGTACCATTGTTTGACGCCCTGAAACCTTCGAACCATTGAATTTCCTCCCCTCTTTTAATCAAACAGCTAAGAACTTCCGCAACTAAGAGAAATAACAAGGTGATAACGGGTCACCTTGCCTAATTCCTCTGGAATTAAGAAAAACCTCCGTAGCCGACCCGTTGACCAAGGCAGAGAACGATACCGATGAGATGCAGTTGAAAATCCAGGATCTCCATCTATAATTGAACCTCATCTTACACATGATATCATATAAGAAGTCCCGGCTAATTTTTTCATATGCTTTTTCCAAATCGACCTTTACCATGATCCCCGAGGAATTAGATTTAATCTTGGAATCTAGTAATTCATTGGCTATCAAGACCCCATCAAGAATTTGTTGCTCTCTGATAAACGCTCCTTGGTTGGGAGATATGATGGATTCCAACACCATCTTGAGACGGTTAGCCAATACCTTAGAGATGATCTTATAAGGTCCCCCCACTAGACTTATGGGACGATAATCATTGAGAGATTCCGTTACTTCCTTTTTAGGTATCAGCACCAGGAACGATTGATTTAGTCTCCAATCTAGCGTCCCTGATTCCCAGAACTTCGATATTACTTTCATGAAATCCAACCCAATGATACTCCAACACCAAACGTAGAAGTTAATAGAGAATCCATCCAGACCCGGGGCTTTTCCTTTGCCCAAATCTTTGAGTGTGATGGGAACTTCTTCCTCCGAGAAATGCTGCTCGAGAGATTCTGCTTGCAACACAGAAATCGAAGGCAGAACTAGGCTTCCGACTCCTGGCCTCCAGAATGCCGACTCTTTGTACAAAGTAGCGAAATGCTCCACCACCCGGGTTTTAATTTGCTTCTCTTCCATAATAAGCTCATCTCCGATCCTCAAGGCTGCTATCTGATTCGCTCTTTTTCTCCAATTAATAATCCTTAGAAAGAACTTATTGTTCCTGTCCCCTGCTTCGAGCCAGTTGACCCTCGATTTTTGTCTAAGGCTGATCTCCTGAAGGCTGAGGATTTTTTCCATCTCCACTCTCAAAGTCTGTCTGAGGGTTAATTCGTCATCCTCCAAGTTCCGATTCTCTTCTTCTTTGTCAAGCTCATGAATCCCCTCCTGCAGTCTCTCCACGCTTTCTTTTGATCTTTAAACTTATCTCTTGACCACTTCTTCGCCTTACCTTTCAGCACATTGAGTTTGTTCCAAAGAGTAGAATTACTATCCATTTCCTCCCACCAAATTTTGACCTGAGGAACGAAGTCCTTGTCCATCAACCAAATGTCTGCAAGCCTAAATGGAGGGCTATCTTTGCACTTCAGATTCTATTTCAAGAGAATCGGTGCGTGGTCCGATAAAGGTTTGGGAAGAATTAGCTGAGACACCATAGGGAACCGGTCCTCCCAAGGTCTGTTGATAAGAAATCTATCCAAACGACTCATAACTGCAACAGATTGGTTATTAGTCCATGTAAAAGCCATGCCATTCCCTGGTAGGTCGATTAACTCGTTCCTGCTTACCCATTCGTCGAATATCTTCATCTTGGAGGTAATGGTTTGCTTATTCCTCTTCTCACTTCCAAATCGTGTGACATTGAAATCCCCCCAATACACCATGGAAGGTTCCAAAGATCTTGAGCTGAGTCTAATTCCCCCCAAAAAGCTTCCCTACGGTTGGAAATACATGGACCATAAACTGCAGACGCCATCCATTCAAAACCATCCGAAACATTACACAATTTCAGCGAAACAGAAAAATTCCCCACTAATTGATTATAACAAACAAAATACGTCGGATCCTACATACATAATATTCCCCCCGCCAACCCTAAAGCCGGTAACGCTGACCAAGCCACATTACAATTGCCCCACAGACCAAACACTACTACGTCTTTAATACTATCGAGCTTAGTTTCCTGTAAAAACACTAAGTTAGCTTTCAACTATACCCTTAATTTCCTTACTGCGGGCTTCTTCTTTGCTGCCCCCAAACCCCTAATGTTCTAGCTTAGATAGTTAATCGACATACTTAAGAAAAGTTACCACCCTGGAGCACGAACGAGATCTCCTGCTACCCCATACTTCTGACTCCATGATAGTCCATTTCAGCATGTGTGCTTCCCTTTCTGATTTCGACTTGATATCGGCTCATTTGTTCCCGCTGGTCAGTCGCGGTGTCCTTTCTCCTCGGGCGTTCGTCACCTCTTCCATCGTCGTATGTTGATCCATCGATGATTCCACCACAGTCAGGGGTGAGGCGAGCTTGATACCCTTGCTTCCTTCCGACGTAGGTTCGCGGTCCCTTCTAGATGAATGGTAGCCAAAGGTTGGGCAACCATAATTGAGTCGTCTCCCCCATCATCCAAGGGCTCCTTTAAATCGGAACCAATTATCTGTAGAAGGTTTGCCACCCTATCCCCATCCTTTCCCTGATCTTCCTCGAACCCCAAAGACTTACCCGTTGCCAAGAAGTTTTCCAATCTCTGATGCAGACTAGTGTTACTTAACGCCAAAGCTATCTCTCGTGGGGTATTAGGGCTCTGGTGGACTATTAGGAATATAGTCTGAGTACCACCTGTCCACTCTCCGTCTCTACATGCGTTGTTGTTGCTGATGGGCTGTCCCCACCCCCAAAAACCTCTTAAAGAGTCGATTAGGGCCTGCCCAAAATCCGAAAGCTGATGGAGGGTGCCCTAGGAACACTGGTTTTCTTAGAAAGTGCTTTACCTTTTTTTATAGTGGATCATGAATCTTTTCTTAGCTGGGCCTGACCTCTTTGGGCCCCCACCACTCTCCCCTACTAGAGGTAAGATTACCTTGTTACTACTCTTGAGACTTTGAATGTTTGACTGACCCTGATTGACTACCAGTCTATCGATTGACTGTTTCGGCTGCGTACAATCACCTCCCAACTGCCCTTTCCCTTTGCGAGGGTCCCGTTCCACTGTGATAGCCGTCACTTCCTCTGGTATTCTCACGTCCTTGATCTGCTCCCTACTACCCCTTTCGCTGTCGTTGTTACCTCTGTCTTCGATATCTGATGAATGATTAGACCCGTATGCCTTTTCTCCGCTTTCCGGGAAGATGCTTCCTTCCGGTATCGCCATTTTTTCCGGTGAGAACTCACTGCGGATAAAAATTTCTGCTACGTCTCCCCTATCCAATAGAATCAATTTCTCGGGGATTTTGGCCGTGATATCACAACGAATATAAATGGATGCAAAAGCTAACACCTTAAACGTCTTAGTGTCTTCTTCGATCATCATAAAATCGCCAAAAGTTTCACTTATATCCAGGAACACCTCCTCGTTCCATAGGTTGAACGGCAACCCAAAAATCTTGAGATTGACTTTGCACATGGATAAATTCACCTGGTTGCAATCAGGGTGCCTGATGAGACATGAAAATGTCCCATCTGAATCTCTTAACTCGGGTTAGTTAGTCCATTTCGAGCAGTTACTCTCACGAATTACTTGTTTCTTTTTTCAGGTGTCTTTTACGGAGTTCAGTGTGAAAGACGGATAAGATCGAGATAAAGACATACTTGAGGGCATTTTGGTCATTTGGAGGTTATGGTGTTCTGGAATTTTTAGTACTCAGTTGAAAAGAAGAGTCCGAAACGAATCCAGTGGCGAAAACGGAAGTCGAATCGGGGTCCGGACGAGCAATTTAGGTGAAGTCAAAGTTTTAGTCAAAATCATTAGACCAGGTCAACATAGAGTTCTCTGATACACGTGGCAGGCAGACGCGAAGAAGATCTAGCGGCCCAAATCGCTAGCGGGACATATTCTGTCACGGTGGGACGGTTTACAGGATTTCTAACGTCTTCGATACCGTGTTCCTGAAGCAGTGTAATTCCGTGAGCCCGAGTGCATCAAACGGATTGAGTTATTCTCGCTCACGCGATCTGAGCTGTTGCACTATGTTATACTACTTCGCGAAGCACCGGATTATCCAACCTTTCCATACAATTACGTAACTGCATGATTCTCCCTCCTTCCCTGATTTTCTCTATTGAAGCAGTTTAATTCAAATTAAAGAAGGGATTGAAGGAGGAGTCTGTTGGGTGGATAGAGAGAGATAACCGGATAAGCAGGAAAGGTTTATGTTAGAGAGAGAAGTCAAAACCGAGAGGATGAAGATTTGGTTTCTGTTAAATATTGGACCTGGAGAAGATTTGAAAGGAGAGAGATTTTCCGAGATTTGCTGGGCGACTAAGTCTATATAACAGAAGAGCTCTCGGCTAAAAAGGGGAGGAAGGTTTTTAGAAAACAAAAAAAAAGGAACAGTAGAGAGAGAAACAGAACCGAGAGCTGATCATTCTAAGTTTTTCTTAATTTTTGATTTTGATTTTTGTTTCTCGTTTGTAATCTTTGTTTCTTAGTGAGAGAGAGAGAGATTACAGAGGAAGAGAGAGAGATAGAGAGAGAGTTAGAGAGAGAGACAGAGAGATATTATAGAGAGAGAGAGACTCGGTTGTGATAAATTATTAGCTTCGTTTTATTTTTTATTTTTCTCTTTCTTTTTGTTTCCTGTTTCTTAGTGAGAGAGAAAGAGATTACATAGAGAGAGAGATTAAAATAAGAGATAAAGAAGGAGACAGGAGGTTAGAGAAAGAAAGAAAGTTGAAGAAGACGAGAAAACCAATTTCCCACGGAGAATCCATTTCCGGGAAGACGAGAAAATCGTTTTCCCAGAGGGTGCGTTTGGCAGAATTCTTGGAAAAACAGAAGGAAATCACTTCCTTAAGGCTCTATTTGGCTGCAAAATCAGTAAGAAACTCAATTTTTCTACTTTTCTCCCACATTCTATATAGTTAAACTTCCATCCTTTATCATGAGAAACTAATTTTCCCATCTAGGGTTTAGATGAAGTCCATAACAAGAATTTTATCAATTCAATTTATATGCAAGTCAATTAAATTTTAGATTAAATCTTCATATCTTTTAAAGTCCTTATTGCTTTTCATGACAACGTCTTCCGGATTCTAGAGCGTTCATGTGATAGAACCCGAGTAAAACAAAGAACTTAGTTGACTAAGGCAAATACATTGTCTTTAGGATTGTCACGTGGACGGATTCGAAAACCCTAGGTTCCCACCTTTTCTGAATATCAACTTATTTGTTTTCTTTTGAGTTTATTTGCTATTTTTATTTGCTTGAATCAAATTACCATTACTCAACTTTTGAAATCATCATAGTTTTAAGATTAGAATTGAGTTTGACTTAGTCTCTGAGGAACGAACCGGTCTTACCAAGAAATTACAACTTGACACCCGTGCACTTACGGGTGTAAACCTATTTAAGAAACTTTTTAGGCCCAATAAGTTTTTTGCACCGCTGCCGGGGACTTAGTTTAAATTTAATCTAATTTTATTTCTATTTTTGGTAAGTTTTTATTTTTGGACACTTTTACTTGCTTTTCCGTTTTTGGTGTAGAAAAAAACACTAAGGAGCAAAGGAGAAGGCGCAACAAGGAGAGGAGCTCAAGAAGAAGAATTTACATTTTTTATTTTTTTTATTTTTTTGGTGAGATAGAGACTTTTAGACTTTCTAGTTATTTTTATTTTTTAAAGTTTTGACCCTAAATTGGAGGGCTTAATTAAATTGTAACCGAAAAAAAAAACCAAAACGAAGCCTCGGGTCGTCTACAAAGGTCATCGCCCGTCTTGAACGAGAGGTAAAATTTCTTGAACACCCATGAATCTCCTGTCAGTGGGTATTTGTGTGAATTCGTGTGCTTAATTACTGTGACCGAACTGTTAGTGTAATCATTCTAGTAAGGGCACTAACCCAGTAACAAGATAGGAGACGGATTTCATCACCGTTCTCTTGCCCACGTAGGAAACAACATTCACGATCCTAAACCTCACCTAAAAAGCTAAAATCTGATTTAGACATTAGCCCCTAACGTCTCGAGCTCATAGAATCTTTGAAACAATTCAGGGACTTAATATTTATTTGGGCATTCCTAAGGGGAAAGTTCATTCAACTCTTTATAAGGTCGCCTCGAGAAGAGGAAACGTTATCAGGTAGGACGGCTATCACAACGTTTATCGTTGGTCGTCTCCAAGAGTTGTTTGATCGTAGTACTTGGACGGAGTAACCCTCATAAACATTATAGTTCAAGCTTTGTTACGAAGTAGGAGCTGTCTAGATTTGTAGGGTGAATCTGACAAACCTGTCTATTGTCTAGATTTTGTTTAGGTTGCTTGGTGGAGTCAGCCTGATTGTGTTTGCTTTCCTATAGGTTCTTCGTAGTGATTCTCTGGTTCAAGAAGTTTTTGTTGAGAATAACCTTAGTCATTGGGCTCTAGTTTATGCCCGATAGACATCGTGATAAGAGAGGTCGTTTCATCAGTAGAGAAACACATTTAAGTAATCTTTTAGCGAATCTCTCTTTGAGTGACACTATGGGTGAAAATCCAAACCAAGCCAGGGATGGAAATCAGCCTATGACACTCAGGGATTACATGAATCCTACTAGAATGTGTCAACCGTCATGCATACAGCTACCCCATTGCACGACTCACTTCGAGTTGAAGCCGAGCATTATTCAAATGCTCCCTGTTTTCCGTGGGGTGAGAACGAGAATCCCTACTACCATGTTAGGGATTTCGAAGAAATTTGTGGGACTATGAATTTCCCCAATATGCCTGACGAAATATTGAGACTTAATTTGTTCCCTTTCTCACTGAAAGAGAAAGCAAAATCTTGGTTGTATGCCTTACAACCCCATTCCATTACTACATGGGAAGAATTGAGCAGTTCATTCCTTCTGAAATTCTTCCCGAAACACAAAACTACCACTTTAAGGCAAAGTCTTAACAGTTTTGTGCAGCAAGAAGGAGAGTCTCTCTATAGATATCTTGAGAGATTTAAAGAAATCTTACTACAGTGTCCACACCATGGTTTTGAAAAAATGAGATTAGTCCAGATTCTCTATGACGGACTAGATTACCCAACTACATCCATGGTAGAATCATTCTGTAGTGGCGG
>BEHA01002032.1:286466-299717 GCA_002897215.1 Eschscholzia californica subsp. californica | reverse complement strand
AGTGTATGGCATTTCTAGAAGAGTTGGCTGAGAAATCCCAGCAATGGGAAACTTCTAGAGGACCTCCTACTAGGGCTAATCCTACTCCGAATAAAGGTGGCATCTATAGAATTGATGAGTCGGATCTTAAACTCGCCGCCATGACGAGAAGGATAGAAGCCCTAGAACTTGGTCAGCCTAAAGCATTCAGGGAGGATCCCACTCAAGCCATGAGTGTTGGAAATGAATCCATCTATCTTATCCGTGCTCGGTCTGTGGAGACCCATCTCATACTGGAAATAAGTGTACCTTATTCTTTATTTCTGACGAAAAAGAGCATGCTAATGCTCTTTATCAAAACTCTAGGCAAGATAACCGTCAGAAATATGACCCTTATTCGAACACTTATAATCCGGGTTGGAGAAATCACCCCAATTTTTCTTGGTCAAAGGGTCAGGGTCAGATTAGTAGTTCAATGAACCCTCCTGGGTTTAATGCTTCTAAGAATCTTTATGCTCAAAACGAGGGTCAATCTAGTACCCAATATCCTTCTCAGAACAAGGAGTCTTCAGAGGAAACCATGAAGCAGCTAGCTAAGGCCCAAATGAAGTTTGCACAACAGACCAACCAGACTATATCTAGTCTACGAACCGAGGTAGGTCAACTTACAGAAGCCCTTAGGCAGAGAGAACAGGGTATATTTCCTAGTCAACCAGAGCCAAACCCGAAGGGTAAACAATCGATGGACTAGGCCAATGCAGTAACCACCCTTAGAAGTGGTAGGGCAATTGACAATAAGGTAGGAATTCCAGAAGATAATGAACCAAACTCTGAACCACCAACCTACCAACTAGTACCCCTAGTAAGGAGCCTGTGAAGGCTCCTGAGTCTGAAAACCTACCCATTGTGCCTGAGCCATATGTACCTAGAGCCCCTTATCCTCAGCGTTTGGTAGAACCTAAGAAGAAGTCTCAGTTTGAGGAGATAATGGAAATGTTCAAACAGGTTAGTATTAACATTCACTACAAAAATCAAGGTTATTGCCGACGGCATAAAACCGTCGGCAACATACAAAAACCGTCGGCAAAAGTGACTACCGACGGCTCAGAAAATGTCGGCTATATGAGAGTCGGGGATACTATTGCCGACGAATCTGCCGACGACAACCTACCGTCGGGAGTGGTAGTGCCGACGCTCTCCTAAATTCCCACTCCGTCGACAATATCCGGTTTCTTTCCTAGGAATCACATTGTGATGACGACGGTGCATTAGAAATAATTACCGTCGGCAATATTTATCAAAATTACAAAAAAAATATTTTTGGACCCACTGTTGCCGCAGGTGGTGTTTAAACTGCAGCAATATATTGAACAATAATAACCTTCTGTTTCATCATAACATAGACTTCGAAACAAATTTATAAAACATAAATCTATAGATAAATTTGTCAAATTTTGAACATTTTACAAACGTAAACTATATATTACTACCAACAACAACATCATTTGTATATAAATCTCCGCTCTTCAAAATTTATTTCTTTGTCAGCAATTTCAGTCCCTACAAAAGAAGATATAACACATGTCTTAGTTGTTGGAAATTTACACTTGAATTCGATTTAAAGTCATTGCAATCAAAAAATTTAGAAGTTAAACCATACAAATGGGTTGAAGATTCATGAAGAAGAAAAAAAGTATGTTGATGTTGAAACCGTGACAAACAAGTGAATCTCCATATGTGATCGCAGATCTATATCACATGTGATCCAACACAAGCCATCAATGGACAACGCATTAATTTTCATATACCATACTAGCCTAAACTGCAGAGGCTTCATTGGCGAAGGATTACCTTTTAAATCTCTATATCCTAGGGTGTCATATGTCATCAGTACATTTAATGGTGGAATTTAAGGGAGATAACATGCCATTATTATGACTTCCTAGTCATATGACTGAAAATTATATGTAGAAAATCAGTGTACAAGATTGTAGTCTACCTGAATTTTGAAGAATATGAAACCTGACGAGAAACGACACACGCTACAGCAAGCAAAATTAATAGCCTAGGAAACTTTGTAGTTGCTGATCTTAGACACCTCAGAAGCAAGGCTTGAAACCTGAAAAGAAAAATCATAAATAACTTAGAACCACTTACAAGAAACCCAAAGGAAAAGTGGAACCCGAAAAATCATAATGACTTCTCAAATTCAATTAGAAATTGACAAGTTTGGAATTTAGAATAAACAATAGGATGAGGATCAAAACCCATTGAAAAAGTTATAATTGTAGATAAAAGGCAACGATGAACGTTGAACAAAATAATTCCAAAGATATAGCTTGACACCAAGCCACGGTGACCACTTAAATCTTCAGACATTGGCTCATACACCATGGAAGTATCCATCTCTTATGGCAAAGATTTGTAACAAATAACCGTACAACTTTGCAGACATCACTTTCTGCCAGACTAACATCAGAGCTTCTGTCTATAAATTATGATGACTAAATGGAAATACACGAGAAGAAATGAATAATGACAAGCTACCAACACAAGAGAAGAAACAACGAAAGCTGAACAACTTTTTGTGTATTTAGGAGAGAAGTGACATAAAATTCAAAAACTCAACTCCATCTCCAACAAGACCCGCTTCTAATTAGACTCTAAAACATGAAGAAATTCAGAAAAAACAACAAAGAACAACCGAAACAAACAAAGGGCACATATCACTAACCTCCAAATAAGATGAAAACATCAAATTCAACCTTCAATTTGCACTATATCTCTTGGTAATGATGGGAACAAAATGTGTAAAACGATATTGTTATTTTGTAATCAAGCCATCTAACAATATATAGTAGAATAAGTACTCATGAATCCATGATATTTAATGAAGTTAGTACCATGTCTGAATAATACATGGTTATGCTAAAACATGATACATATTTCAAACACAGACCAAGCTAGTAAGTAAATGAAAAACAAACAAAGTTGGGAATATTACCTGTAAGATAAGCTATAGATTTTTGCAATTTCTTGATTTTCCCAAAAAACACAAACTCAGAAGCTCCCTCTCTAGCTTAACCAAAGAACAAAAACTGCCAATAAGTAATCCAAACAAAAACAATATGAGTAATTTTCTCAAAAACAACTATAGATTTTTGCAATTTTGAATCGATCGACATATGGGTAGGCTATAGCACGACTAGAGTTTTCTCCCTATCAGGCCATCTCATAAATATATCGCGAATTTAGGATAAAGGAAAGAGAAAAAAAGGGAGATGGGTATAAAATGTATAAACAACCATACCTTACAGATGAAAGCGTCCAAAAGAGCTCGATCGAGGATGTATAACTTTGTTTTCTTTGCTACCCAAACTCACAAACTAAAAATATAATCTCATCCAAATGGTAATCACAACACCTCCCATAAGTAACATATCTAAGAATAACTGCACTTAGTTATGTTAGATATGAATAGAAGATAAACGATGAAAAAACGAACAATTCGAGTCCTCCGACAAAATAAATACCTACAGCTAAGAAAAAATCCACACAAAAGAAAATGTTCTCATCAAAGATAAAAACTATAGTACCTCAAGAAAGCATAACATTGAACCTAACAACTGCGAGCAACGTGAAGAACCACCAGCCGACGAATCCCTGCAAGAAGAATTCAGAGAAAAATCGGATCATATTGTTCGCTTCTTTACTTTATTGTAATGTTTCCTGTGAACTCTGGTGATATTGAAGATAAAACCTAGAATTTTAGAGTATATAACCTCAGTATATAGAAAAGGAAACCCTAGAAATTGCATTGTTCTACTACCAACAGTTTCAAAACATAGAATTTCAAAATACACAAACTTCATTGAAAATGGTTGATGGAGAAAGAAGAGAGAGGGATCCTCTCTCAAGGGTAACCCTAGCTTGATGAACCACCACCATAAAGTTTGGAAGATGGAAGTCATCTTCTGTGTATGTTCCTCCAGCAATTCCTCCATTAAAGTGTTCAGAAATCTTCGATTTTTCTTCATCTCTATTATTTAACCTGTTAGCAAGTCAAAGAAAAAAATACACAAACTTAACTACTGACCTAATTCGAAGATAATCTGATGATGACGATGATCAAATATAACCTAAATCGAAGATAATCAAACCTAATGTACATGAAGGAGATAAGTTCACAACCTAACAACACAAAAAAAAGTATAGAAAAAGGAAGATAAGATAATGTAAAACAAGAAGAAATTAGAACACGATTGATTGATCGTCGTCAATCTATTTACCTGATTGATTCATCGTCTTCAACATCAAGAAACTGGACGGTTTGTGATGGAGAGAGATTGAGGAAACAGGCGATGGAAGAAATAAGAAAACAAGAGATGAAAGAAAGTGGAAAGGCGAAATGTAAAAAGAAAGTTATGTCTAGGGCATAAGAGATCTTGCGCCGACGAAGAACAGAAATTCGTCGGCAGAGGTCTCAATTGAAAATAGAAACTGGGAAAATATTTCACACCCCCGACGGAAACTGAAATTCTTTCCGTCGGCACAATAAATTTCGCGGTATTATTTTCGCATTGCCGCGAAAATTTCTTCCCAAAAATTTTGGCGCCCATTTGTCGCCGACGGAAAGTAATAAACCGTCGTCTCAGGTTCAACTGCCTACGGTTTTTAGCTCCGTCGGCCCACCCGTAGGCGAAGCGAAAGACCGGGTTGTTACCGTGCTGGTATCTGCCGACGGTATTTTGGTAAGGCGTCGACATTTGTCTACTTCTCCCGATGGAATCCACTAAAAACCGTCGGCTATAACATTTGTTCTGACGGTTTTGGTTTAAGCCGTCGGCAATAAAGCCCATTTTTGTAGTGATTCCATTATTAGATGCTATTAAACAGATCCCAGCTTACGCTAAGTTCCTTAAAGACATATGTACTAGAAAGCGTAAGATGAACGTGCACAAGAAAGTCTTCTTGACTAATCAAGTGAGCTCTATTATCCAACAAACCCTTCCATCTAAGTACAAAGACCCAGGAAGTCCTATATTACCATGCACCATAGGGGAACATGAGATCGAACGAGCATTATTAGATCTAGGTGCTAGTGTTAACCTTCTTCCTTACTCGGTGTACTTATAGTTAGGTTTAGGAGAAATAAAACCCACTCCTGTAGCTCTCCAGTTGGCGGATCGGTCTATTAGGCGACCACGTGGAAAAGTGGAAGATGTTTTGATAAAAGTTGGTGAATTCATCTTTCCTGTAGATTTCATCATCTTGGATACCGACCCAGTTCGTGATACCTAAAGTCAAATTCCCGTCATTTTAGTACGACCATTCTTAGCTACATCTGATGCTGTCATATACTGTAGGAGTGGACTCTTAAGATTGTCTTTTGGAAACATGACTGTAGAGATGAACATCTATAAAGCTGGACTTTTTCCAGATGATGTTGATGATTTTAGCGAGTTGAATCTGATAGACATGTTCGTTCAGGATTCTTTACCTGAAACTTTATCCGAGGATCCCTTAGAAACACTGTTGGCTCATTTTGGCTTAGACTTTGATGAGGAGGGAAGTATCAATGAGGTAAATGCTTTGCTGGATTCTACCCCATTACTGGATACTGATAAGTGGAAAGCGAAAGTTGAACCCCTCATTTTGTCAAAGCCAATTGACTCGCCAACCTTAGAGACAAATCAACTATCATCTACCAATGAGTCCAGTGGTCCTTCTATCCCAGAGTTGTCTACATCCACAGAAAAACCACCTTCCTTAGAATTGAAACCCTTGCTTGACAACTTAAAGTATTCATTTCTAGGCCCGTCTAAAACTCTACCTGTCATTATTGCTTCTGAGTTAGAAAAAGAACAGGAGAGTAGACTGCTAGATGTCCTTAGAAACCACAAAGATGCCTTAGGGTGGTCAATAGCTGATTTAAAGGGTATAAGTCCTTCTGTTTGCATGCACCATATCTACTTAGAGGAAGATGCTAAACCGTCAAGGGAAATGCAACGTAGACTTAACCCTCACATGAAGGAGGTTGTTAGAGCTGAAGTCCTGAAATTATTAGGCGCGGGTATCATATACCCTATTTCAGATAGTACTTGGGTCAGTCATGTTCAAACTGTACCCAAGAAATCAGGCATTACTGTAGTCAAGAACGAGTCAAATGAGTTAATACCCACCAGGATGACCACTGGGTGGCGTGTTTGTGTTGACTACAGGAAATTGAACACGGTCACGAGGAAAGACCATTTTCCTCTTCCTTTCATTGATCAGATGTTAGAGAGACTAGCTGGGCATAGCTAATACTGTTTCTTAGATGGCTATTCTGGCTATAATCAGATCCCTATAGCCCCTGAAGATCAAGAGAAAACCACTTTTACCTGTCCATTTGGAACTTATGCTTATCGTCGGATGCCTTTTGGGTTGTGTAATGCACCCGCCACTTTTCAACGATGTATGATGAGCATATTTTCAAATATGGTAGAAAGGTTTCTTGAGGTCTTTATGGATGATTTTTCAGTCTTTGGCTCATCATTCGATCAGTATCTACATCACCTCACACTCGTGGTAGTTCGATGCAAAGAGAAGAACCTAGTTCTCAATTGGGAGAAATGTCACTTTATGGTTCGCTCAGGAATAGTCTTAGGGCATGTCATTTCTGAAAAGGGCATTGAAGTAGATAAAGCAAAAGTTGAGTTGATAAAAGCCTCCCAGTCCCTAAAACAGTCAAAGATATTCGATCGTTCTTAGGACATGCTGGATTTTATCGACGGTTTATCAAAGATTTCAGCAAGATATCTAGACCTCTTTGTAATCTTTTGGCAAAAGAGAACAAATTTGTCTTTGATGGTCCTTGCTTAGAAGCCTTTGAAAAACTTAAACTTATGCTTACTTCCGCCCCTATTGTTCAACCTCCCAACTGGAGTACTCCATTTGAGATCATGTGTGATGCATCTGATTATGCCATTGGAGTCGTGTTAGGTCAACGTGAGAATAAACTTCTTCACGTTATATACTATGCCAGTAAGACGTTGAACGATGCACAGCTAAACTACTCTACCACTGAAAAAGAGTTGTTAGCTATAGTGTATGCCCTAGAGAAGTTCAGATCATATCTCGTTGGGTCTAAGGTCATTATATTCTCTGATCATGCTGCATTAAAATATCTCCTTTCTAAAAAGGATGCAAAACCTAGGCTGATTAGATGGATACTGCTGCTACAGAAATTTAACATAGAAATTCGGGACAAAAAGGGTTCCAAAAATTTAGTAGCAGACCACTTGTCTAGATTTGTAGTCGAGTCTGTCAAAGACAAGTTACCCATGAGAGAGAGCTTTCCTGATGAGCAACTCTTTAGTGTCTCCCGATTAGCTTGGTTTGCTGATATAGTAAACTATCTTGCTACTGGTCAAATACCCAAACACTGGACCAAGCAACATCGTGATAAATTTTTATCTGAGGTGAAACGGTTCTTCTAGGACGACCCATACTTATTTAAGTATTGTCCCGACCAGATCATTAGGAGATGTGTTCCTGATGAGGAACAATCGAAAATCATTTCCTTTTGTCATGATCATGCATGTGGAGGGCATTTTAGTAGTAAAAAGACGGCTGCCAAAATTCTACAATGTGGTTTTTACTGGCCGTCTATATTTAAAGATACCCATGCATATTGTTTGGCATGTGAACGATGCCAAAAGTTGGGAAGCATTTCACGTAGGAACATGATGCCCCATAATCCTATTTTGGTAGTTGATGTCTTCGATGTGTGGGGCATCGATTTCATGGGTCCCTTCCCAAATTCATTTGGAAATCTGTACATCCTAGTGGCAGTTGACTATGTGTCTAAGTGGATAGAGGCGGTTGCTTGCAAAACGAATGATCACAAAGTTGTGATCACTTTCTTGAAGGAAAACATACTTTCACGTTTTGGTACACCGCGGGCAATTATTAGTGACGGGGGCACACACTTTTGTAATAGGCAATTTGAGCTTTTAATGAGTAAATATGGTATTACCCATAAAGTGTCTACCCCATATCATCCACAGACTAGTGGTCAAGTCGAGGTGTCGAATAGGGAGATTAAACGCATTCTGGAGAAAACGGTTAACACCAATAGGAAGGATTGGTCTTTACGACTAACCGATGCATTATGGGCCTACTGTACAGCGTTTAAGACCCCTATTGGAATGTCTCCATATAGACTAGTGTATGGCAGAGCATGCCACTTACCCGTTGAGTTAGAGCATAGAGCATATTGGGCTATCAAGCAATTGAATTTTTCGCTTGACAAGGCGGGTAGAGAGAGAAAGTTGCAACTCAGTGAGTTGGAGGAGTTGAGAAATGATGCATATGAGAGTGCTAGGTTATATAAACATAAGATGAAAATGTTGCATGATAAAATTATTTTAAGAAAAACATTTTCACCGGGTCAGAAAGTTTTATTATATAACACACGTTTGCATTTATTTCCTGGTAAACTCCGTTCTAGATGGTCGGGGCCTTTCACGGTCAAGTTTGTGTATCCTTATGGTGCAGTCGACATTGAAGACAGAAATGGTAGTGTGTCCAAAGTGAATGGACAACGACTAAAACCATTTTTAGAGATGTTGACCGATACAGAGGACGTTCCTATCGAAGATCGTGTCTATCCAAACTGATTCACTATGATCAGTTTCGTCTGGCTGAAGACGTTAAACTTAGCGCTTTCTGGGAGGCAACCCATGTATAGGACTTCTGAATCTGGTAACATCTTTCCCTAATCCTGTTATTTTGCATAGTCTTCAGAATATTGAGGATAATGTTCGGTTTAAGTTTGGGGATGGGGATTGAATTTTTAGTCCTTATTTCAAAAATTCAAAAGGGTTCAAAATTTTTAATTTTTGGATTGGAAACATGAGTCTAGTTGTTTTTGCTTGTTAATAGTTATAGAGTCTAGTTGGTTGTACTATGCTTTTGCTAAGGGTTTTTCCACGAATTTCTAGTCTTGAAGTTGTCTGTGCACTAGCCATGTGAGTGTTAGATAGGTGAAGAGTTGACTTTTCTGAGAGAACTTAATCGATCATTAGTGGAGACTTAACCCATGTGAGATTCTGAGCCTTTCTTTTTGTTTTGAGTGATCTCTTCAAAGTTAATTCCGAGTAGAATGAAGAGCTACTCAATCTCGCAATATTTATTAGAACTCAGTTGATCTCTCGAGTTCAAATTTTACAACCACTAGAGATGTCATCAGGAATGCAAACCTTCTCTTGTAGTCTGAGAAACTTGAAAACAATGTCAACTATAGGAAGATAGGAACTTCATCATTTAGAACCCTGGGAATAAGGCATGAAGCAAAGTGAATAGAATTTTACCCAAGGAAAGAATAATGTGAAGAAAGTATGTTATGTATTTTGAGTTTTATTACCAGAGTCAGTAGCAAAAAAAAAAAGAAAGAAAGAGAGAGAAAGAAAAATGAAAGAAAAAAGTGTTTGTGTAGTTTTGTTTGAGTGTTTATCCCTTGAAGTGGTTCTTGAAGATTTGAAGACGTTGAGTTCTCAGGAGTTATAGTCACATCATCATTAGTGTCTATCGACCTCTAGGAAGCATTATTAGATAGTAGATCAGATGAGAAGAGTTGGTTAGCTTCCCCATTCCATATTAGTGGTTGTTTCCTTCTTTGAGATCAGTCGTCCACAAAAGTATTGTCCGTCTTTTTCATGTGTTGAGTTTTTCTTCATATTCATACTAACACATAGAGTGAACCATTCTTGAGTGACTTTGATTTTTGAGTGTATGTCCGTGAGGCAGCAGTCGAAGCGAAATGTATCGAGACGGTAATCGAGGTCTTGTCTTTTCAGAACCGAAATGATACTTATATTGGCTGGTCACGTGCACTTCGAGTCTTGGTTACTAGTGAAAAGATTTTTAGCGTTTGTATGGTTTGATTGACTTGGATTTCATTTCTATTAACTTTCGGAAATCGACCGAATGAACATTTTTAGTCCACATTATATTTAGACCCTTCTGCATTTTTGATCTTTGAATTTTGTGGGTATATTCCATGCAAACCCTCACGAGACAAAACTCGTCCTCTTGGGTAACCTAGAGGTTTAACGGCTTGTTGCACAGGCTAAGTGCAATCGTGATTCCCTACGAAAGTGGTGAATTAGTTTAGTTGTATTTTTCTGTTTTGCTCGAGGACTAGCAAAATCTAAGTTTGGATGTTTGATGAGACATGAAAATGTCCCATCTGAATCTCTTAACTCGGGTTAGTTAGTCCATTTCGAGCAGTTACTCTCACGAATTACTTGTTTCTTTTGTCCAGGTGTCTTTTACAGAGTTCAGTGTGAAAGACGGATAAAATCGAGAGAAAGACATACTTGAGGGCATTTTGGTCATTTGGAGGTTATGGTGTTCTGGAATTTTTAGTACTCAGTTGAAAAGAAGAGTCCGAGACGAATCCAGTGGCGAAAACGGAAGTCGAATCGGGGTCCGGACGAGCAATTTAGGTGAAGTCAAAGTTTTAGTCAAAATCATTAGACCAGGTCAATATAGAGTTCTCTGATACACGTGGCAGGCAGACGCGAAGAAGATATAGCGGCCCAAATCGCTAGCGGGACATATTCTGTCACGGTGGGACGGTTTACAGGATTTCTAACGTCTTCGATACCGTGTTCCTGAAGCAGTGTAATTCCGTGAGCCCGAGTGCATCAAACGGATTGAGTTATTCTCGCTCACGCGATCTGAGCTGTTGCACCATGTTATACTACTTCGCGAAGCACCGGATTATCCAACCTTTTCATACAATTACGTAACTGCATGATTCTCCCTCCTTCCCTGATTTTCTCTATTGAAGCAGTTTAATTCAAATTAAAGAAGGGATTGAAGGAGGAGTCTGTTGGGTGGATAGAGAGAGATAACCGGATAAGCAGGAAAGGTTTATGTTGGAGAGAGAAGTCAAAACCGAGAGGATGAAGATTTGGTTTCTGTTAAATATTGGACCTGGAGAAGATTTGAAAGGAGAGATTTCCGAGATTTGCTGGGCGACTAAGTCTATATAACAGAAGAGCTCTCGGCTAAAAAGGGGAGGAAGGTTTTTAGAAAACAAAAAAACGAACAGTAGAGAGAGAAATAAAACCGAGAGCTGATCATTCTAAGTTTTTCTTAATTTTTGATTTTTGTTTTTCGTTTGTAATCTTTGTTTCTTAGTGAGAGAGAGAGAGAGGGAGATTACAAAGGAAGAGAGAGAGTTAGAGAGAGAGACAGAGAGATATTGTAGAGAAAGAGACTCGGTTGTGATAAATTATTAGCTTCGTTTTATTTTTGATTTTTCTCTTTCTTTTTGTTTCATGTTTCTTAGTGAGAGAGAAAGAGATTACATAGAGAGAGATTAAAATAAGAGATAAAGAAGGAGACAAGAGGTTAGAGAAAGAAAGAAAGTTGAAGAAGACGAGAAAACCAATTTCCCACGGAGAATCCATTTCCGGGAAGACAAGAAAATCGTTTTCCCAGAGGGTGCATTTGGCAGAATTCTTGGAAAAACAGAAGGAAATCACTTCCTTAAGGCTCTGTTTGGCTGCAAAATCAGTAAGAAACTCAATTTTTCTACTTTTCTCCCACATTTTTATATAGTTAAACTTCCATCCTTTATCATGAGAAACTAATTTTCCCATCTAGGGTTTAGATGAAGTCCATAACGAGAATTTTATCAATTCAATTTATATGCAAGTCAATTAATTTTTAGATTAAATCTTCATATCTTTTAAAGTCCTTATTGCTTTTCATGACAACGTCTTCCGGATTCTAGAGCGTTCATGTGATAGAACCCGAGTAAAACAAAGAACTTAGTTGACTAAGGCAAATACATTGTCTTTAGGATTGTCACGTGGACGGATTCGAAAACCCTAGGTTCCCACCTTTTCTGAATATCAACTTATTTGTTTTCTTTTGAGTTTATTTGTTATTTTTATTTGCTTGAATCAAATTACCATTACTCAACTTTTGAAATCATCATAGTTTTAAGATTAGAATTGAGTTTGACTTAGTCTCTGAGGAACGAACCGGTCTTACCGAGAAATTACAACTTGACACCCGTGCACTTGCAGGTGTAGACCTATTTAGGAAACTTTTTAGGCCCATCAAGTTTTTTGCGCCGCTGCCGGGGACTTAGTTTAAATTTAATCTAATTTTATTTCTATTTTTGGTAAGTTTTTATTTTTGGACACTTTTACTTGCTTTTCCTTTTTTGGACACTTTTAATCGACGGAAAAACAACCTCTCGTAATGCGAAAGTTGAATTTCACCAGGTCAAGAAGGGGTTTCATGTTGTGATTCGTTCATACCACTGCGCGAACCCTGTTAAACAAAATCAAGGAAACCTCCCCTGTCTGTAAAATATCTTTTACTTGGTCTTCCACGCCCCCCCAATCATCAATAATGTACGTTGCTTCCACCAAGATTGTGTCTTCCCAACTAATAGTACAGTTCGGAGAAACTGCCATGGCAGAAGGATAGCGGTTTGAACTGGTGCCCCTCCATTCTTTCTTACAAATGGCAAGGAAGAAGAGTCTTTGGATTTGGACTGAGTGGTACTGGGTTGGGAATGATGACCAGGGTTGGTGGGAGCTTTAACTGATGAGGAAGATGAAGCGAGTGGGTTTAAAGTAGTGGGTACCTGGGGTAGGTGCAGGGGTACCGACCTCCTCAAAGAGAGGTCTACCGGGATAAAAGGTCGGGGGTTATTACTCAGGCGCAGAAAGATTGACTTCGATTTACGGGGTAAGGGTAGGGTACGGTCTAACTGGTCAGCCACAATAGCCCAATAAGCTCCATTATCCCCGGTTGGGAAGCAAAGTGAGCTCCGGGCGTTTTCTTTGCCCCCTGTTCGGTATACTCTGATGAAAGGTCCATTGTTATTCTCCCTCATCTCCCAAAACCAAACGAACCCGTTGTCTCTACACCTTCCTTTTGCCATCTTATCCTCCACTGGCGAGAACTTATGAGCTTTCGACCCTACGAAGCAGGCTAAATCGGAGATACCATCTGCCGGAATGATGCATTCCCATTCAATAGCGTTGCAAATCTCTCGGACCTTAGTGTATCTGTTGTTCAGTTTCTCGAACAAGAAAACCTTTCTCTCCACTTCCACCGAGAACGCTGCTACTCCTTCCATCTTAATTCTTTTTATTTTTCGTGGGACAAAATCAATGGTGGTTCTTTCAGGTAATTAAACTCTCTCTCTCTCTCTCTCTCTCTCTCTCTCTCTCTCTCTCTCTCTCTCTCTCTCTC
>BEHA01002032.1:267479-277691 GCA_002897215.1 Eschscholzia californica subsp. californica | reverse complement strand
GTAAGAGATTTATTTTCAGATTTAGGGCTTTTGTGTAATAGAGGTGAGAGAGTATGAAAACTTACTGATTTAGGGCTTTTTGTGTAATAGAGGTGAGAAGAGTTTTGTGTTCAGGCGAAACGAAGAAGAATCAGGTGCTTTTGAACTGATTTCTAGAGAGAGAGAGAAGTTGGAAAGAAGAAGATGAATGAGAATTGATTTCTAGAGAGAGAAGTTTGAAAGAAGAAGATGAAGTGACAATTGCCTCTACGGGTCATTCCAAATCTGACCGGACGTCAGATTTTTCAAAAATAATCCAAAATTTCGCGGGCAACTCTGCATGGCATTTCCGTAATTCCTTTAATAACCTAGGCTGTTTCATTTTCAGTTTTTGAAGCCTGACGACTTTGGACCTGGTCCTTATATTCCATCTGACGCGAGCCTGGGGCTTATTGTTGGGCCAATTTTGGACGTTTTGCCCAAAACCTCTATTTACAAACGGCCCTCATTTCTTTTTTCCCTTTGATCGTTCTTTCTTCTATCGTAAAATAGTTCCATACATCCGATTTCAACCTTTTGTTCTTAGATGTTTGTGTTACACTCGGATTTTCACCCGGCGTAAGGATATTATCATCTCTCGAAGGACTACCAAAATCATAATCATTTACACTAATATTAACATCATCAAAGGTACTCATAACTAATGAGGGGGTAAGAGAAGAGAATTATTTCAAAAATATAAATAGCTAGATAAGAAAATAAATTACTTACTTGATATTAATAATTGAAGTCTTCACTTGATACTAATAATAGATAGTTCACTTGTAGAGTTGTAGTAGTAGTCTTGGCTCTTGAATAATTGTGAAGAATAAGAGTTAAATGATAAAGATTAGATAGCTTGAATATGAAATTTAGAGAGGATTATGAGATTGATGAAATGACTTAATTGTAGTAGAAATGAGTAGAGAGCTTGAGGAATGTGAAAATGAAATTGATATGATGGATTATTTATAGATAAAGAGAGGAATAGGAGATTGATGAAATGACTTAATTGTGGTAGAAATGAGTAAAAAGCTTGAGGAATGTAAAAATGAAATGATATGATGAATTATTTATGGACCAAACTCAAAAAGAGGGGAGTAGAAGATTGATTAAATGACCTAATATTCATATCATAATCATACCTTTGCTTTTATTTTTTATGCAGGAAATATAGACAAATCCTGATCAGGGAAAGTTTGCTTGATGCCCACCAGGAACCCTGAGAGAATTCCGTGGAAGCCTTAAATGGGTGTATATCTACCACAAAGGAAAAAAGGAAGATCACAATTATGAAGCTTTCTCTACCGTAGTATGACATAAATCAAGTCAAGATTGAAGGGATGATAACAGCAATCGGGGCAACCCTTCAAGAACTTGAACACTCTAAAACCAGCTGTTATTGAAGGGATGATAACAGCAATCGGGCCAACCCTTCAAGAACTAGAACACTCTAAAACCAGCTGTTGTTAACCACTACAAATACAAACTAGTAATCGAGTTAGGACTTGTTTTTTACATGCTCTGTAGTAGTGAGTATTATATTTCTTGTGGGTACTTTCAGCCATACAAAATTAAAAACTCCAAGAATGGTGAAATATTGAAACATGTTAGCTGGTATCGGAAAGAGGTTAAATAACGAAAAAATAAGCTAAAAGGCACAAGAATAAATTAATAATAAATAGGCAGAGAAGTCCACCACCCTTTGATGTAGTGGTAGGACATCCCTCTTAAGCCCATGAGGTCTAGGGATCGAGGCCCGGTGGAAGCAGTTTATCACCAAGATTTATCCCATGTAAGTTACGCACTAAATAAAGTTGATGTTGTCGGGCTTTAGGCCTCTTTAATTATTGGTTTAACTTAGGCAGTTATCGTGCTTATCACATCTCATTGATGTATCAATGCCTTGTAACGACTAATGTAGATCGTAGTCGATTTCTCAAAAAAAATATGGGCAGAGAAAAGAAAAGCCAAAGATATACATAAAAGATCTAAAAACCAATGCTTATGAATCAGAATAAGACTTACAGGTAATTTTCCTTTGTAGTGATGTAGTAGAGAGCTATAGCTGTTACGAATACACAAACAGAAGTTAAGAAGTTAACCAGAAAGATGAACTTCAAGAACTCCCTGGAACCCCATAAGGGTTCAAGCAGTTTTCCAAGGAAAAGAAGACCAAAGAGTGCTCAAAATAACCTAAAGGCACAAGGGTATCATCAGAACATGCTTTCCGGCTAAAGTTTAGAGAAATCGACATTTCTGGAAAAAAAAAACACTAAAAAAATTTAAGCTGCATTTTTTCACAAGAGAGTGCATACCCCAACAACATTTTGCTCAATGTAACCAGCTGTTATAAGATTCCAAGCAAATGGAATCGTCCTACAAAAAATCAATTATGAACAGAGAATTACTCAACCATTACGTTTACATTGTAAGACATGCAGCAGTCCTAAGATGTACTCATGGTTGTGATAATCCCACAATAGTTGTCGAAAAGGCAGGTGGTCAGTCATAAGTGGGTTAAAGCCTCAGCATCTTGAGCTAGCTTCTAGGGTTAGTTAGATAGGCTCAAAACCACCCAACACTGGTATCAGAGTCCACAAAGCAACAAATCATAGCCAATAATATATTAAAGTCAAAACCAATGTACGGGTAGAAATTGTTGGCACATTGGTTGTGGAAGGGCCGTGTTGGGTAGTTCATAAGTGAGGTTAAGCCACACACCTTGAGCTAGCTTTTGGGGTGAGAAGGCCCAAATCAACACTGACATCAGTGCCCACAAAGCAACAAGTCTAAGTCCACTAATATGTGGATGTTAAAACCAAATAAATTTGTGCCCTTGTTTTATGGATTTGTAGATACATAAACAAACAGATACATATATGTTATAGAGGGGAGAATTCAGACTCACTCCTGCGACTCCCTGAGAACTCATATTGGTATAATTAATTCTGATCGACGTTCTTCAATACGAGATCTCAGATCTGAGTCTGGTATTTGGAGTGATTGGCGAAGGGAATTTTTGGTTGAAGGGAATGACGTTATTTGGATGAAACGTGTAATTGTAGTGTTTGTTTTCGTTTCCAAAGTCAGATCTGAAATCAGGATCAACTCTGAATGGAGTCGAGATAGATATACGACTGTTTGTATCTTACTAGTCTGAATGGGTAAACTAGTCCGATTCAGACAATCTGAAATATGAATCTGACTCTGAATTGAGTAGTCAGATTTATGACAGTTCACTCGTTCAAACTAGTCTGGTTCAAACAATGAGAGGTAGAAACACCACGTATAGAAACAAAAAGATTTAGTGGGCTTTAGGTTTTATGTTGTTCGACTTTAGGCCCCTTTGAGACTTTAATTATTGGGTTAACTTAAACAGTTATCGTGCTTATCACATCTTGATGATGTATCAATGTCTTATAGTAATGACTAACATAGATCGTAGTCGATTTCTCAAAAAAAAAAAAAACGGGAGGCCAACCAATTAGCGATTTCTAATACTATTTCTAGCACAAGCCCTCGCAATCCCACCCAAAGTGCACGAACATCGTAAAACACTAGCCACCAACCTATAATCCGGACTCTAGACACTCTCACAAGCTATTTAGAGCATGTATAATCCTAGAAAGTTTACGTGCCATGAAGGTTTTTGGATGGGTTTACCAGTGTAATGCTAGTTATCCTAAAACATAGCAATCCAAAGTAACTCATTTCTTTTAGGCGGCGGCTTTGGGGAATAAAGAAAAATCTCAGGGGCATAAAGACTTAATCAATAAACATTGACTTAGGGGCATATTTTTTGTTTGGTTCAAAAATTGACTTGATCAAACATTGCACCCTAATCTTCATATTCTCTCTCTACAAAATCTTCCCCAAAGTCAAACCCTAAATCACCATCTCAGCTAGAAGATCTACTATTCCTCCCTTAACCATATAAATATACTATTACAACATTAGATCTGCACCAAAAAAGAATCTAGGTTAAGGAGATTGATGCTTCATAACTGATTAACTATAAAAATTTGGGTAACCCTAAAAAGGGTTTCCATGGAAAAAACAATATCCGTATCCAAGAGAGTAGGATTAAAAGTAATAATGAAAATGATTCAAACTAATTGTAGGGCTAAAGAAATTTTCACTCAAAAAATCTCGGATGGGTAGAATTGGTTCTCCTTAGCCGCGGCTTTAGGGAATAAAGAAAAATCTCCGGGGAATAAAGAGAGTTTCATTTTGAGTTCAAAAAATTATCTTTTTGATTTTTGTACCCTAT
This sequence comes from Eschscholzia californica subsp. californica, assembly GCA_002897215.1. Taxonomy (NCBI): domain Eukaryota; kingdom Viridiplantae; phylum Streptophyta; class Magnoliopsida; order Ranunculales; family Papaveraceae; genus Eschscholzia; species Eschscholzia californica. Next base: position 273,400 of record BEHA01002032.1, on the reverse strand, counting down.
TCTCCATCTCCTCTCTTCTGCTCCTTCTCTCTCTTGCTTGTTCTCTCTCTATATCTCTCTTTCTTGTTAATGGTGAAGATTTAAAGAGACAAACAAATAATTTTTCAAGAAAACAAATAGATTGGCAATGTAAATTAAGTACTACAACAACACTCAAATTTCATATTAACGGTAGATTCTAGTTTGATGTGAGACCATTACTGGAACAAACTGCAGTTTTTCTTCAAATTGATCTCTAAATAATCAGATAATCAAATAACTTCAACAACTAATATTACTCTTTTTCTATCAAATTAAGACCTCAAACAAATAGTGCTCACCTTCTTTATCATCTCTCATTCTTGTTCTTCCTTTTCTTTATTCTTGCCTAGAAACTTCTCTTTAAGGGTTGAAAAGTACGTCGGCAAAATCGTCTTCCTTTTCTGGTTCAGCAATTTCTCGTCATCATGTTCATGATTCTAAATCTTCTTTCTTAAATGTTTTTTTATAGGAATTCACTTTGGTAGTGTGATGATGATTACAACAAAACCCATCATTCTCATAGTTCTAGCGGTCATCATCATCATCCAAAAGAGCATAACTTTATTTTCTTTTTAACCAACATTACTGCTTCTTTTCTTCTCCTTGATAATTAATCAGACCAGATGGTTTATGTGAAACCCTAGAAATCTCCTTAGCGAAGATAAGTGTCTGACTTGACTCCCATTTCAGGTTTGGTTAGGGTCCCACGACATCCAAAATTCAACAAGATTTCCACAACATCAACAAGAGAGGATGATTGTTTTGCTAATCCAATCACAAACTGAACAAGAGAGAGGGTTAGGAGGTGGCAGCGGTGATCGGTATGTGGTCGGAATAGTGGTGGTAGTGGGAAGTTGTAGTGGGGGGAGATAGAGAAGATGAAGATTAGGGGACAAAGTACAACTTAATAAAATTTTGGGTTAAAAACAAAGATGACCCTAAATCAATCTTGGTCTTTATTCCCCCGAGACTTTCTTTTATTTCCAAAAGCCGCGACCTTTTTTTTGAATGATAGCAAAATGTTCACTAAAGTGATTACATTCCTGCTAGGTATTTTAAACCTAGATTGTTGTGAAAAAGTGAGCAAGAAAGGGAAAGTGCGACTTAGAGAGAGAGAGAGAGAGAGAACAACAAGCGGGAGAGATGAAGAAAGAAAGAGAGAGGATATGAAGATTAAGGAGCTAAAATCATTTAAGTCAATTTTTGGACTAAAAACTAAATATGTCTCATAAGTCAATCAAGGTCATTATGCCCCGGAGACTTTACTTTATTCCCCAAAGCCGCGGCCTTCTTTTATGCCCTCCCGGCTGTAAACATAACACAAATTTTCCCGGTCTTACATAATATTCTGTTTTCAGCTAATGATGCTTCCACATAAAAAAGAGACCATTCTACTGGGAGAAGAAATCTTTCGTCAACTAATTTTTGAAAAACTCACTGATCTTGAGTTGTACCATCAATGTTTCCGTTAAGAATCTGAGTGAAACTTGTAGCGACTGTAGTACTTCAGTTTCAAATGAATAAAAGAATAAAGCCAAATTTATAATAATAATAATAACAATATCCCCAAGAAGGGGTAAGGATTTCACACTGATTTGCTGATGGAACTTCCAAATGCACAACTCATACCACATTATTAGAGGAGTATGGGCCACATCTCATCTCTTTTAAGGGATATACACATCATACACTGACGGAAAATCGTCGAGGAGAATATGAAACAGGAGCAAAATAAGCCTCTGACCATGAAACCAGAAATCGATGACAGGCTACAGCTGAAGCTGATAGGAAAATCACGAACGAGACCCAACAACATTTGATCATCAATAATGGTTGTTGTCTTCTTGTTGAATCTAGTATCTTGAAGAAAATGAGTTTCAATCGACGATCTGTCAGGAAAGTCTGATATGCGTAGATAGAAGCCGACAGTCCCGAAGCGGAACCCACCATGTCTTTGTTGTTAAGTCCAATCGTCATCCTAGTTCGAGAATTGTGAACTTTCACGGCGTTACTTGGTCCACCAGCTTCAGTCATCCAATGATAGAGCAAATCTGCAAGAGCCATACTCACTTGTTTTCGGAAGAAATATGCTTCTTTTGAGACCATAGTTCTGAGAAGGGAAGCTCCATCCTGTTCATTTTCAGACAGTTTTAAGATGGCAATCCATGAAGTGTGAAATTCAGGTTATATCCATATTAAAGAAACGATTCGCCATTAAATTCTTCACTTGCGCACTCGATCTTTGTTTATGCAAGTTTAGTTTATATAGGTTTAGTTCTGGTTGAATTCACACGGGCTAACTAATGTAAATCCGAAAAATGAACCGATTGCGCCTAGGACCATCCTTACTCTATAGCCTTGTTTTATATGTACACCATTTAAGTCCATTATCTACCTTTCTACCCACCCTTCTACCTAATAGGAGGGTAGAAAAGCGCGTAAACTGTTCAGAAAAGAGCCAACTGGTTGAACCACAAGGCCCACAAGAGACTTTTATTGCCAACAATCATCAGAGCAGAATCTTTAATGACTAATAGATAAGTTTTGATCTGAATAATAATATAAGGGTAGGTAAAGACATGATATTAAAATCGTAAACTAACATTTCTAGATGTAGATATCTAACAGTAATAGAGAAGGCGAGAATATATTTCAAACTAGAGACACATACCGCAGTCATCAGAAGTCTTCTAAGCACAGCACCATCTTTTGATGGTAAGAGTCTCAGCACTAAGTTGGCCAAATTAAATACACCAGAGAGTCCATTTGTGGAGTACTCCTTTGAAGTATCAGAGTTTGATGTCGGAACCTTCTGTAAGCCATTTCTGGATCCATTGTATAAAATTAATAAAAATATTATAAAATCTTTGCTTTATATCAGAAGAAATAGTCAATTTGGGAACAAAAAGGCAGACATATCCTGTGTTTATAAATTATAATTAGTTTGGCAATGCCAATTGAACTAACCAGATGTCATGATCCCAGTGTAGAAGGTTAGAAAAGACGGAACAGTTCATAACACAATGTAACATGAAATGTCACATGATTTTCTCTAACCAAGAGCCAACCACGCAAACAGATGGTTAAACCTTGTCTTATGAAAAGTAGAGACATTTTATACTAAAGAAAGGCATATTCTGATAAATAGCAACTTAGAACGATATATGGCTTTTCTCATTTTCCAGCTCAAATTATAATTAGGAAACAGTTACCTAGATGCACCAACACGTAAGAAAAGGGCAAGCCTCTTCCACTCGAATTCTTTCCTTTTGTTGAGAACAACCTGAGCAGGTACAATGAATTTAGAAACATAATCTTCGAATAAGACAATAATTATGAAAACTATTGATCTGAGCCCCTACAAAAAGATTTTGGTTTAACAAGTAATGCAAATCTAGTCTCAATATAATATATCCTATTTGACACGAAATATGAACTGTATAGTGTCTAGAACCTAATGCAATGTTGAAATCAACCAAGTCGCTTACTTAGCTCATCTGAGCAGAATGCTGTATTGACAATCGTGAAATGTCAACCAAATTATTTTGTCCAACAACAAGATAGTTATAGACATTAAACAACAAGCTTATCTCTGCCCTATATCTTCTTCTCATTTTCCTTTTAATAAGAAGAAATAAGTCATCTGAGGTGTACTCTCGAAAAGATTGGTGAAGACAAATTTGAGTAATATGCAAAGTAAAATAAGGAACTTTTCCTAAGAGACCTATTATGTTTATGCCCTGTAGATAATCCTCTCCCTAGGTTGGCTTTTGAATGGTAGGGACTGAGGACCCAGCATTTTCTTGAGTTATCACTCTAATTCCTTTTACTAAACAATTAGAGACATCTCTCCTTTAAAAGTAGGACAACAGTGCTAATTATCGACTTTTTCGCCCAAAAGAAGCTAACCGAGTGTAGAAGTCTTCGAGAGGGAGCTGAATTATCTGTGAGAAGTTTCCAGACAACGTAAGGGTATGCCGACTCGAATGTTTTAAAATCTTGATCTGCAGCAAGCGCCAATCCTGGAAAATTAACAAGTGTACAACTTAGTCAAGTGCCTTATAAGTCCTAGGAAATAAAACAAGGAAATTAAAAACAAGTTTAAGTAGATTCAACAAGGAATTGAACAACCAGCATAAAGGATTTGCAGCAACAAATGATTAGTAGAAATAAACATAGATGTTCCATAAGTCTTGTGGCTTCACAATCTAGCAGGTGTTCTATATTAGCATGGAGCCGGATGTAGAGTCTTCAGATAGTCCATCAAGAACACTGGTGGTTTTATGAGTCAGGTCAATTTAGTAAATTCACATAAGTGAAATTCTTTGGGACACAGAAATATCAGTTACGCAAGCCAAGCATTTCCCGATCCACCCTTTGGTCAAGTGAGTGCTTATACGGCGTTTGACATCAAAGGTTTCATAACACGATTGCGTGAAAGTCAATGAAAATGACGGGCCTTCTAAAATAAGATAAGATGGAAAACTATCAGGTGCATATAATATGTGTATCTTACCTTCCAAGGAGGCTAGCGAACGTAAAACTAGCGTATAGTATGGAGGCATCCGGAAATGGTACTTGAGGGCAACTGACCAGATTTTACCGAGAACCTTCAAAACAGTTTTGGCAACAAATATAATTAAGCAACCAGAAGTATATAGTTATTGGCGATGTCATTAATAATAGGATAGAAACAATAAAGAAGTCTCGCTTTGGCCCAATAACTGGTAAATCAATGGTTTGGACACTGGGAAACGGGTTAACATCTGAACAACACAGTAGAAAAGACAGCCAGACAGGAACGTGCTCATCTGTTAGCTTTCTCTGCATGATGTCTCTGTATGAGATCCCACGAACAAATAATTTTGTCCTGGGAAATGATGTTAATGAAACATGAAAAAGACCGCTGGATTAGCATAAAGATATTATACTCACCTTACTGAACTTGATATCAGGAATCCCATCTTTGAATTCTACTTCTCCCAGAGAATCTTCAAGATCCTGGATCAATTTTTGAATTAGATTGTTACTTGCTTTTCGCCGATTAACAAAAACGATTCACCATAAGATTAGAGTCCAAAAACTAAATCTATCATAAACTGGAAAAGGATGTCACCACCAAGAGCAACTATTATCATCTTCTTCTGATATCAAGTTGTGAAAGGAAATAAAAATTGCAGAAGGAAAAGTAAAGATTTGTAGTGGTACCATGGTCACACGACGGAGATTAGTGCCAGGCCTTGCAATATCCATTTCAGTCAGATCATTAACAAGGGCAGCCCAGTCCCCATTAACTATGTGTACTATTGACGCTAACATGGCAAACTGGTGTTTCTTCTCCATCCGACAAATCAAACCAAAATCCATAAACCTAACCAGGAAATTGCAAGAGAGATAACAATAAGTCAACAAGATAGAGCATAAAAAAAATCTAACTTCTCATCCCTCTGCAAATGAGCCAAAATATGGGACTCTCGACAGAAGAGGTAACATAAGTGAACCAACTGTTATTTTATAGAAAATATACTAGTTATTGTTTCCATGAGCTTCAAGGGACGCGATAGAATATGCGTTCAGGTTTAAGATGGTATATTATGAACGAAACAGAAGAGTGAGTGAGTGAGTGAGCGACTCAGTATAAAAGATCCAATATATGAATCATGTGAGTATTTCAGACTCGCACCAATTATTTTACTTGGGGTCCAATACATAACTGAACATGGACACTTCTCATATTAATAATACAACTCAAAACGTCATATGCCTTGGACTCGGGACAGATGTTGAACCAAGGTAAGTTGCTGCCCCTAGCAAGTTTTCCCTTCCTTTCTCTACCATTTTCGTTAAATTTGTATTAATCACCGAAAAGAAAAAGAGGATAACTGAACATGCACTCTACC
>BEHA01002032.1:251522-265752 GCA_002897215.1 Eschscholzia californica subsp. californica | reverse complement strand
GCTCGCAATTGGGAGCTTTTTATCAGTTTATGTTAATTCCATAACACAATTCAACCCAGCAGGAGTTGCAGATGTCATACCTGGAACTCCAAAGCATTTGCTGCCTCTAAGGTGTAATCCAACTCTCCAACCAACCCCTTCCCAAGCTCATCAGCATAAAGGCGGAGATCACTCTTTCTTTTTGCAATTTTTTGATATATCCCGAGCTGAACTCATTAAACATTTCGCTAGTTTAGCACATAGTGCTTAGATATAGATAAAAACAAGTTATTAGAATAAATCATTTACAGAAAACACAAACCCCAAGGCGAAGAATATAGATATCCCGCACAACCACGTGATGCAAGTTAGGACGTTGAACTTTTACTGCAACATCATAACCATCAAACGTACTCCCACGGTAGACCTGCAATGACAATAAAGAAACCACATGAATCGTGTGTGTGCATATATTTTCCTGCAAACAGTTCCGTTCAGGAAATATTGTTTTCCTTAACCCTGAAATTTTCAACTTCATCAAAAGATTGTCATTATAGATACATACAAAATAATGCATTCTGAGAAATCCAATTTGAGGATGACTTCAAATTTTGTGGTACAATCTCCATAGTAATTATATTAACCACCAAACATCAGTTCTAGAGTTAAGAATCACATTCTCAAAACCACGAATCAGTACAACTACTAACTACCTATATGAAACAGATAGGGCTGGAAACATGGAATCATTTAAAACTAATTTTTTCTTCTTCTTAATACAACCCACCCTAAAAAAGAAAAGAAACGTCATAGGATTCAGACCCACATTTTAGCAAGTTCAAGGACATATGTACCTGGCCAAATGAAGCAGCTGCTATAGGCTCCTCTGAGATGTATTTAAATATTGTATCTACGGAGCAGCCTAATTCTTCCTCAATGATCTGCATAGCCACTTCTTTGGAGAATGGAGGAATTTGGTCATGCAGTTCAGAGAGAGCCTGCAATAGTACAGAAATTATGTTGAATATCAGTCTAATTTCATTATAGCATGAGAAAAATCTTCAGTGGATTTACTGTCCCTCTTTTGAAGCACTGATAACTGTTGGGTGGTTTAATGTTTCCGTAACAACTGTAGCATTTCCTTGGAAGAAAGAGAAGTCTTGGGTTTTCTCCATCTATGTGACGGGTTATCTACTTGCCTCATTGCATAAATATCGCTTCAGATTTCGGTCAATCTTAGTTCATGACTAGACCATTTAATTCTCTAAGATAGATAATACGAAGTACACTGCAGCTTCGCCTAAGAGTGCACCATTATTTATTACACAGAATTACAACCTAAAAAGTGTGTACGGGGCTAACCTTGGAAATCTCTGAACCAATTATATCTGGTCTTGTGGATAGGGACTGCCCAACTGCATAGCAAGCAAAGGCATGTAACTAGCATATTGTTATCTCGTGACTGCAGAAAAATGAGAAGGGGCGTAAAACTTATATAAGATAAATATTTTGTTATTGTGGGAACTAAAGCATATAAATAGTTTTGTGGTGCAAGTGCAAATTGTAAGCCGAACTTAGTACTACAAAAATTTCTGATTGGACTATCTCACATCCTCACTGACCTTTAATAAAAGTTGGACCCAGGTTCAGCATAGTTTCTTTCAGCAGCTTCCCGAAATAGTATTCTGAATTATTTCCATTCTTATCCACACCCAATTTATTTAACTTGAAAATCCTTGAGGTTCTCAACTTGATTGCAGCCAAAGCAAATGAAGCAAACACCTTGCGTTGTAGAATAATCAAATATATTAAGGTTTAAGAAAATTGATCCTCACTAAGTCCTAAAAGATAGGCTGTTCATATTGATCATGAATTGAATGGTGAAGAACAATTACTTAAATTCAAGGAACGAAATTTCGGTATCGGTGGGTCCAAAAGTAGAAACGTTTCGTAGAAACGTTTCGTAGAAACGTTTGGTCAGTGTGGAAATCTTACAAATCTACATAAATGATAGAAATATGATGCAATTATGTATAACAAAGATTATTAAACCATAATGAAGCATATAAATGATGTGTCTAACTGAATAACATTATCTATTAGTTGCAGGGAGTATTAACAATTACACAGTTATATCCGAGGTAAATTGAATAACTTTTTGGCTATAACACCGAAAGATAACATTCTTACTGATAATATTAATGGACTACTAGTTAACAAACTATGTTAGTTTGATAAGGTATCGCCAATTACAGTTATATCAGGGGTGTTACTAAGACAAAATCAATTTAGGCAGTTAAGTCAGGTACTAAGTCATTCAAATAGATTTAAAAAACATTAAAAGCAACATAAAAAAATCAAGAGATATCTTTGAGAAATGAAGATGAAAATGATGAAGGAAGAGATATGTTTCTAGTATTAGTTTCTCGGGTTTTTTTGCTAGATTGTCATTATGTCGGTCGAAATTTCCATTATGTCGGTCGAAAATTCGAAACTTCCAACAATTTCGGTGGAAATTTTGATCATGTCGGTGGAAATTATGCAGGAAATAGTTGCAAGTGTTATTTCGTGCCGGTAATCTAAATTTAGGAAACGTTTCGCGAAATGTCACCGAAATTTCGGGAAATTTCATTCCTTGCTTAAATTAGATCAAAATTGCAACATGAATGAAATTGAACTAAAGGAAATGGACCATTACTTATACGTTGAAATGACATTAAAGCGAAAAGACTTCACATGTCACTAGCGCGAAGATATAGAAGCAAACGTGTACAAAATGAGCACAAAAACCAATATATCTGTTTTCACGAGTCATGTAGTATTGTACTCTGCAGCTTTCAGGTAGTCATTGCCATAGTCGTAAGTGGTTCATCAACCAGACTAGGTTCCTAATGTCTCTACTCTCTTGAGTCTAAACATTACTAACGTCTTAATGAAGGTGCTGGAGATATTACAACTTCCCTAGAAAAGTGTGTGAGAGGAGCTGTGATTACAATCATGTCTAAGTTAATAAGTTCTAACCCTTGTGATGATTGGAAAGAATATTATAGATGGGATGCTACTGAAATTCACTTGTATCAATTTTCTATGTATGATTTATTTAATCAGTAAATCATGCATGGGTCCTCGCCACCTTCATCGACACCCACTAACCCGTTATTCTAGCTGTTTAACTATTAGAAATATTTCTTCTTGAACTACATAAGCAACTAATGTAGAAAAAGGGAATATAAAGTAACATGTTTCACAAACAGAGACAAGTGATATCCTTAATATAATGTTAGAAATAGGAATAAGACGTTTCAGATTGAATGTATGTGACAATATGGATGTGGAATCAATGTCACAGGATGACATTTCATACTTCTCTTAATCTCTTTGTGTGCAACGGTGAACGGATCGAAATTTCAAAATCCAGTTACATGTCATCTTTCGACGTAATGAGAGACTAGAAATGGATCTGTTCAGATAAAGGTTAAAATAATGAAGCAATTGAAGATACCTCAACAAATCGAAGTGTCACTACATGAGGCCTGCAATTAAAATAGTCTTCAACTTCCTGTGGATCATAAAACTCTGGGAGGGGCTTAGTTAACATTTTTGGGAGATACCGAAAGTAACTAGCATAAGCCTCCAAAGCTTTGAGATCAGCCATCAACAAATCCATGCCAGTTAGCCCTGACATAAAAACCCATCCTCAAATATCAAGAACAAGCAAGATGCCAAAACAAAAAGGTATCGCAGTATGAAGTAAATATACAAGAAACACAACATCGACTCGAAGGGGGTATTTACGGAAAACATATATGTGTGTATGTGTGTCGCATAACAATCAGCATTCTCATTTTGGTTTTATAAATTAATATGTTTACAAACGTCAACACCAAAATAAGTATCGGATAGTACAAACTGACACCGATTCTACATGGACTGCTCACCTTTATTGGTAAACAGGACTACAAACACTAATTGAAGCTAATTGAGTGGAAAGTTATTGCCAAGACACTAAACCAAATGAATTCAATTCAAAACATTGACAGATAAGTGGGGAAGAACCTAGATATTTTATCTTGGTTACGAGAGTATCCATTGTCCATGTCGGACTATTTTCACACGCTCCCTCATGTGCGGCAATTTGTCGAGCCTAACACGTGTTGTTTTGTCAAGTGAGGTGGATCACATTTGGTCGTTGGTCCCATCACGGGAGCGTGGTGTGCCTAGATCTGATACCATCACCATGTTAATTTATGGACATCCAAACTCAAAACCTATCGGCAAAGTTGGATCACCACAGATTTTAACCGAATGGTATGCTAGGAGAAAACTCTTTGGAATAGCTTCAAATGTTTTCAACTTGATTCACTCGGTCTTGCCCATTGTCTTTCCAAATTATTTGAGTTTGGAGAGCATAAAAACTTCTCCATTAACAACTAAAGCTAATAAAAATTCAGCAGAAGAAGAATACTAATTGCTTCATTAGCTCAAGAAAGTTAGAAAATTCACACAAGTGAGTGAGTTAGAGAGAGAGAGGGGGGGTTACCTGGATAGAAAGGTTGTGGCCATGATTGAGGTGACAAGTGAGAAGCTTGAGGGTCTTCGAAATTGCGAAGCCAAAGAAGTTCATCAAAAGTTTTAGATAGTTTAGGGAGATGAAGGGACTCACTTGCCCAACTGAAACCCTTTTTAAGAAAATCCATGTCCTTACGGATTACTTCACCGAAATGGCCCAAGTTACAGAAGATGCGATGTTGACTGTTTACTCTCATTTTAGAGTGAGAGTTAGTCGAACATAGAATTGAGAGAGGCAGAGATGATGATAATGATGATGCCATTACCATTTTTAGAGAGAGAGAGAGAGAGGTCCGATGTGAACCTTCAGTTTCCACAGAGCAGAAAAGAAGAAGTTGAGAGATGGAAACGACTGGTTGTCACGGCACCAGCGTGTGAACTTTTCTCTCTCTCTCTCTCTCTATCTCTCTTCAAGAATCGTTGGTGGTCCCTGCGCCTAGCCTATGTAACACCTTCATTCACTCCCTAGCTAATGTAACGTTTTGGCTAGGGAGCCTGAAACCCGGTTCGAAACACCTAGGTCCGTCCGATAGGAAAAAGTTCCGCCCAAAGCCCGACGAGGGTAGTGCTTGCCCAGCCCGTCTCTAGATAATGGGTGGACTTAGGCTCCATTCGTAAAACCCCATTGACTCTAAACCCATCTCCAAAGTCCGCCCCAAAAGCTCACATTTTATGTTGGTTCGAAAAGCCCCCTACAACAACCAGTTTCAAAGACCCAACGACCAAGAATCCATGATTGTTTTAATTTTGGCGGTTTGTTTTTAGTGTGGAAGAAGGGTCACTTGCCTATATATTGACATTAACCCTCGTCCATTTTCGTCAACCCAACAACTATTCCGCTTTGTTCTTCTTCAATCTTCCACCACCTCAGAGCCCTAGCTAAAACGCTTAGGTCTCCATCCTCCATCTTCAACAACCATTAAAGCTTGTTTACCATGTATTCAAAGTCGAATTAGTGACTAAGTCTTTGATCTTCTGTTGTTGCACTTTGCTTTGTGAGATCAAACATCTGATAGAGTCTTGTTTGTTAAATAATCGTACTTATGTTTGTCTTCAAATAGATGTAAGGTTTTGATACTTATTTTCTTCTAACCATATGCGACTTGTTTAAAGATCTATTATTTTTCAAAACTTAGATTCTGGAGTAAGTCGATAAGCACTAGACACGCTTCAAAACTCCCTACATGTTTCAGGATTGACGTATCCGGCCCGCTGACGATCTCCCTGTTGACTTCATACGCGTTGACACGTTGGTATTTTGGTATTTTCTTGACCTATTGACCTCAGTCAACTGATTACCAATTTTTAGATCATCAATCTTAATTAAAAAACGCCTCTTTCACTGAAGGCTTATTAGTTGCACGAAATGTCTCGTTAATTACAATAATAAAGTCTTTAGCATTATCAATTTAAGGAAGAAATGTCTTTATGTTGCTCGCAATAGTCATTCGTGTTAACACCATACTTAAAATGTTCAACTTTTCTCAGAGACATCAGATTTATTATTTTCATCAATGTTACTTGACACAGTTAGAGAAGCAGGTTTACCAGACACTAAGACACGATACAAATCAAGGACATATAACGCGAACTTGATATGTTCGTTCCATTTTGAAAAATTTGAGCCGGTAAATACTAGAATAGACGCAGCTTGCGTGTGAAGTGAGATAGGCACAGACACTGCAAACATAAACAAGGCATATATCAAAATATGCATAACATTGATCGTTTTATACATAACGACTCCATTAGTGCTCATATAATCTCAAAAATGTTTATGATTTTTGGGCAACACAAACTAACTTTAGATGACACCAAGCATTATTCTACAATTTTTGTAACTTGTAATTCATCTTTGAATAAATTATTCTCCAAAAAAAAATATAATGCAATTATCGGAACAGTTGTTGTTGCATAAGAATATTACAATAAAGTGAGTCATCGTAGACGTGTATTTGTACTTCATAAGCCACCTTGGCAACATTCCTACGGGTTATACACACCACTAATAGGGGATAAAAAATTCAAGTATCCAAATATAAACTTGGTCGAGAACTTTAAAGATTCACGAAATAATTCAACTTCAAATTTTTTAATTTGAACCAAAACTGTAAACACCACCAAATGATTTACTTCTTTCTTCTAAAAATACCAAAACAAGCTCAACCCAAATAATAATGCTTCACCGAAGTTATACCAAAAATGTTTTAGCGACAACTTATTAAATGATAACAAACACACAAGAAATCCTTGTTAATGGTTTTGATTTATTTATATTTAACTAGTAACTTCTTGTGAAACTATAACCATTGCAACCAATAATTTCATGGAGTTGGCTTTTAATTACATAATTCAAAAAGGCTAGCGCTTTGCGGAAACCAAAATAATTTTCGGAATGTGAAGACTTGGTAAAAAATTGATCAATTTTGTTTGACAATTTTATTTTGGAAAAAGCAAAATAGCTTCTCCACCTCACTTCTCTCTCTCCATCTCACTTCTCTCTCTCTCCACCTCATCTTCTCTCTCCCCACCACTCTCTCTCTCTCTCTTATCCGACAGGTTGCCAGCCGGAAAATTTTCTGGCTGGCGTTTCTAGAGAGAGAGAGTGAATTTTTTTATTTTTTCATGGTCGCCGCCCCGAAAATTTTCCCGCCGGCGACCTGTCGGAGAAGACAGAGAGATGAGGTGGAGGGAGAGAGAGAGAGAGAGTGAGGTGAGGTGGAGGGTTTTTTTTTTATTTCCCCTTAAAATTTATTTCCTCGAAAAATTTCTAAAATTCTACATATTCCCTTTAAAATTTTACACCCCGAAAAATATTTAGCTTTCCCCAATGCGCTGGCCTTCAAAAACTTGTCAAAGGACCTACCAAATTCACCTAAAAGATTTTTGGACAAACATGAAAACCTACCCCCTAGAGTTCTTACACCACATGTAATTACATGGAGTTCGTGAGACAAAACATATAACGGCAAAGTTTTCAATAATTATGAAAGAATCTAGGGATTCATGTTTATGACATACCAACAACAAACAATTTAACATCATATGGAAATCGGAAGCTCTTGATAGTGTACTTTTCTCCACGTGGAATTTAGATAATCGACTTCTTCGATTAGAAATGTATGAGTATATTCATTTTACTTCTCTTTTTAAAGTGTTTAGAGATGAAACTTCAACTAAAATGAGCAAAAACATATTTTCCATCTAAATCTATCTCCATTTTATACAAGTAGAAAATCATCTTCATCATTGTTATTATTGTCTTGCTTACCACAACTCATAGTTGTGTTCATATTAGATGTAAAGACAACAAGCCTCTATATTACATTTCAAGACAACAAATGTCCATTAAGTAATTAAGGAATGGGCAACAAAACAAAATGTGTCTATTTAAACACAACTTATTCTTGAATTCATATTAAATAGCTTATAAACTAGTTAGATTTGGTTAGAGTTTCTTGAGCCCAAAATTTAATGGGCTAATTGGATGAGACAAACTTATGGGCTTTGTACTTTCCTAATGGCCGCCTTATAGGCACAAGTCCAAAGTTTACATGATTAAGAATGAGAAGTTCATGGGTACCTTTTCTGTTTTATGAGAATGAAAGATTTCTGTTTAGATTTTTCTAATACTTCACTAGCTTTTCATAATTCATATAACCTAGAGTCTCTTCACATGTTAATATTGTTAGATTCAATTTCACCAGTTTCCTTTATTGCCATTGACTGAGTTGCTATGTCTCCTAGTTGTGGAAGATAACCTTTTGAGATATGGGTGGAAGTGGCGAAGAACGATATATGAGGCCTTGTGTTTGCTCTTACTCATTATTTTGAAGGTATTTTACCTTTTGTTCAACCTATGGTTTTTGTTCCGAGTATGAACTGTTTGCTTTAAATTGGGAAGATAAGTATTGCACTTTGTATTCGTTTGTTGATCATAGATACATATTCATATCTATATATCCTTCAAGTTCAAGTATTGCTTATATTCAATCTTAAATGATACTTTCATGAACAATGTAAGGACACGTCGATCCATTCACTCAGCCGAACCCATGTTGAACCCAATGCACTAGGTGTTATTGTATAACTATGAATTTCTAGAGAATTTAATCTGAATTAGGAGAGTAGATTTTGTAGCATATGTATAAAAATAATATAATGTTATAAATATATATGGGAATTCAGGAAAAGTAAGCCGAGTTTCGGGTCCGCTAGGATCCTTGAGGAACGGATTGGCCCTTGTCCAACTCCACCCCAACTACAAACTCTTTACTCTTGCCACTTTAACTTTTGAGTGCTTAGGATTCCATCTCTATAGAACTAATCATTTAGCTAAATGTTGCTTACTTTGACATTTATTTTTCGTTGTAGTGTTCTTGCATATTAAATCTGAGGGCTCTACTGCACCAAAATGGCTTAGGGGAGATTGCCAAGAGATACCTTCGAGACCTACTATAAAGGCCTAGATGATAACTTTAACTATATGATCCATGCCCACTACCCTTTTCATAGGGTAAAATCACACGACATATATAACAAGGTAACCCGATCGAGTACCGCTTTATATGAAAATCAACTTGTTTACGTTAAACCCAAATTGCTTCTCATTTTTGTGTTCAGTTTGTGTTATGGAAGGAAGAACATCTCCCTGGATTCTTATTTGTGGACAGGACCAGAAAACTCAAGCAGGAGCTCTAATGGGAACAAACACTATAATCAAAGAAAAATGCCAAGGAAAATGAGAGAATAAAGAGCGCGCCGAATCTTGAAGATGACCCTGCCATCTCATCCTTGTCCAAACCAAGATTTGATTTTAGAGAGAACTTACATATATTTGATTTTGCTTGTCTGATTTGGAGACAAAACAGGAGATTATAGGGTAGAATATCCCATCTGATTATGCATGTCTTGTGACTTCTTTGAATTCAAACTTCATACCTGTGTATTTGAGGTAACATTTAAGGTGTCCCACTAGCCTTATTCTCTAGCCTTTCTTGCTATATTTTTGTGCCAATAATCTCTTCCTTGGATTCGAAAGAACTTAATATTCGATTACTTTGGCATTGTTGCTATCAGTTGGTCAAGGTCACTTCGTTAACTCTCAGAGTCCTCGGGAAGTCAATAGATCGAAATTCTCTCACGATATCATTTGTTCTTACAATGTATATAACGGATCTCTTGTGTTGTGTGTTATTTTATTGCAATAAATTGGGGTAAACCCTATCAATATTTTTTATGTTAGTTAGTAAAAAAATGCTTAATTTATTTTCCCAATCCTAAGCTTCGCAAATTTAGTCTTGATAAAAACAAGCTAGATAACGAGTCAAGATATTTCAAACCATTCGAAAGTCAATGTGCGGGTCAGGATTAAACTTAATCGAGAATAGTGCTAACCACGACAAGATGTGATATGTTCCCTATCAAGAGGTACTTCAAAGGAAAATGCTCCTTTGACATAAAAGCAAAAGGAAAAGATTTCATTCATAAAGGTGGGAGTGGGAAAGTACCACTACTACAAGAGATTAGAGAGTTTCTTCTTTATTCTCTTCTGTTGAGTTGATTGATTGCTCAACATATCGTTGCAAGAGAAATTGAGATATATACGGAGTTATCATAAGATTTTGTAATCACATATTTTATGAGTTAAATTTTGAGTCCAGTTATTGCAAACTAATTTGTTGTAGATTTTCGCTAGATATAGTTGAATCTCTAGCGCACCCATCTGTATTACATAAAAAATTGTACTATTATAAGAAATTCCATAGAAGCCACAATTACGGAATTCGCACTTTGCAAATCTGAATTTGTTTTAATAAGTTAATAAATAGCGAATGTAGTCCAAGTAGGTCTCAGTTCAAATATGATTCCCATGTCTCGTTAGCCCATACTGCTCGTGCAAAAACACCTACTGGTTACAAGAACATCGAAATCTAAGTGATGAGAGGTTATAGTTCTTAGTGGTTTTTATGGTCTATTTGAAACTAATTACTTATATGGAACTAGAACGGCTGTATTAGGTTGTGGTTGAAAAACCATTTGGAAAACCCTAGGTGGAGTAGGAGGGGGAGAATGAGCAAAGCAACCTAAGACCTGGTCAAAGATGAGAAACAACAACAATGATGATGAAAAGTTAAAAAACAAGAACAATCTGACTTGGGTTTGATTCTAGTTGTCGTTTGAAGGCAGGAAGCAAGTTCTGTGGTGTAGAATTCATCATTCGGCACACTTTTTGAGACTCAAATACCTAGACAATGTACTACTCTTTGAGCTAGAGAATAATATTATCTCTTCTCCCTTCTACCCTACTTCCTACTAACTAGGCTTACACTCATTTCAAATTTCCATGTATGTGGAATGTCTAATGGGTTAGTCTAGGTCAGGTACCCGACGTTTTCGACAAATGGGTGGGTCGACAAATGGGTGGGTTTGAGTAGATGAATGATCTTGCAAGTTGACCAAGAGGCGAACAAGATCCGTATTTGATATATTTTTCTTTGAATGAGATCTCAATTCTAACTACGGATTTCTTAGGTATTCTTGATAGCCAAAAAGATCATTTAGTGTATGTCAAACACGAATTGCTGAAGAATTTTTTGTAAAGAACTCGCCCAACCGGACTTACACGCTTAATTTGAGTTATAATGGTAATATTTTGCCCAACTATTAGGCTTGCTCAAATGTAACTAACTTACGTGGTACGTGCAGGATTTAAGGAGAAATATGTATATATTTTTCCTTCTATAAATTTTGTCTATCCATGTAAGGGAGCCAAAATTCTGGTGGCCCAAGGTCAGAGGGCCTAGAGGCAGATTAACAATTTTGTTGGAGTTAAACCTTCAAGAGAGAGAAGGACCTGGACGGAAAATTGCATTGTTGTTTTGTATTATAAAATGAATTGTTGAAAGAGAGAGAGAGAGAGAAGAATAAAGTATGAAAGAGTATTGCAGAATCTGACTCACATTCGTCCAACCAAACACCAAAAGCATGAGGAATAGTGCAGAAATCTGACTCACATTCGTCCAACCAAACACAAAGGGAGTGGTATAGGTCATCTGACTCATCTCTGATTATCTGACATATGGATTCCCTCAATTGTTCCTTTCCAAACCAATAAACGTTAAGAAAATTTAATTAAAAAAAAAACCCTCTTTCCTCTTATCTTTTTTAAATTTCTTTCTTCTTCTTCTTTTACCATTTTCAGTCTCTTACTCTTTTACTATCTTCTGCAACTAAAGGAACCCCATTTCTGCACCCCTTCCCCATTTATCCTTTTCTTTTTCAACCCACATTGAATCCATCACCTTCCATCTATTATACTCCTTGTAACATCACTAGTCATATATACATGCATTTCTCTCTCTCCATCACTTGTGGTTACATTGGTTATGATATATGCCAAAAAAAATGTAGTATGATATTAGACAAAATTTAAAATCCTAAAAGTATTAGGTTAACTCGACTAATAGGCCAACAACCTACATAGGAGAAATCTGTCTGCACAGACGAAGTGGTCGTCTCACTGTTGCACATACAATCTTCTTACATGAGAGAGTAGCTTGTAAATTGTCAGCAGATTAAACCTGTGGACTATACCCACAACTCGTATGTACAATTGTGTCCCACACCTGTCTATACCCACAACTAGTGAGATGACACTTATCTAATTAATATGTCTATATTTTTGTGAAAAGAAAAAGAAATCTTTTTATCCTTTTTCTTTTTTATAGACATCTTAATAATGATAGTGCATGCTATCACCTAAAGTATAAAGCTATCTCCTTTATGTTTCTTTGACCAAAAATGGCCTTCCCACAATCCCACTAGAGCAAAATTGAAATGCCTTTTTTATATATATTTTTTAATAGTTTCATGTGTAAAGATACTTCATGTGCAATTAAAAGGTAATATGAAAACAAATGAGTCAAGAAGAATGATGAAAGTAAAATAGGGTAGGCTGAAAAAGA
Source organism: Eschscholzia californica subsp. californica (assembly GCA_002897215.1). NCBI lineage: Eukaryota > Viridiplantae > Streptophyta > Magnoliopsida > Ranunculales > Papaveraceae > Eschscholzia > Eschscholzia californica. Next base: position 253,237 of record BEHA01002032.1, on the reverse strand, counting down.
ACCTCCCAAAAAGCAAAAAAGAAAAAAAAAAGACACATGGACAAAAAAATGAATGAATAAAATGGGGTACCAACATGAGTAGACAGAAGTGCAGATTTAATAAGAATAAAAAGTCATAAAAGTAGTTCTATAGATTATACATTAAGGTCAGGATTATATTGAAAACCCATTAAGATTAAAAAAAAAAATTATAATTAATTAAGCACTTATTATCCATTAATAATAAAAAAAAAAAAATATGAATTAAAGAAACATATAAATGGGTAAAGGAAAATATTGAGATCAGACACATGATCTGATGAAAGAGAAAGATAGTAATAAGTTGGTGTGTTTTTATTAATTTACTAGGTATAGTGAGAAAGTGATATAAGATTAGAGGAATCTAATATCTTCCAAACACTTGGAGACAAATTAGGTTCAGAGATGAGTGAAGCAAATTCTGCTTTTATCACTTAGAATAAGAGATTTCAAAATCTTAACTTTGCCCTTAAAGAAATTGCTTGGCAACTTAGTTCTCTCTCAATCTCTATCTCTCTCTCTTCACTTTATCTTTGTATATAATGGTGGGGTGGTTGGTGAAACTTCAACCCCACAACTTTTTTTTTGCTTCATATATTCTTATGAACCCATACAAGATTTTATGATGAAGAGGTTAAACATAGTTTAAAATGAAGGGGTCTCCCCACCAAAAGTAGAAAGATGATGAGACTAATGGAGGTTGAGGTGGGAATGGTTTCCTTTTTTCCTTTTTCTTTTATCTTTTCTTTACACCACCACCTCAAAAGCCGGTTGGTTCCCCTCAAGTTAGTTTAATGGTTGTGGACCAAGGGTACAATTCATGAGTATAGAGAGAGAAAGACATCTAGAGTCTAGAGAGAGAGAGAGAGATGATTATGTCCTCACTTCATCTAGCTAGCTATATAAATAAACACCAACCCATTCATTCTTTTCTTCACTACTAGCTATTTTTCTTAGTCTTCTCCACCAAGTAGTTTGGTCAACTCTTCTCTCTCTCTCTTTCTTCTATCTATGTTGCATGGATGATAGAAAGAAACTAGCTAGAAGTGTTGGTGACTATGCATATATACATACATGAGAGAAGAAGGTAATGTATGATGATACATGTGGTGACAATGATGATGATAATACGTGTATGCCTGGCTCCCTGTATGCCATTGGCAGAGAGTCCATCCTACTGTTTTGATGGGTCTTCGTGGATGGCGTGCGAGGAGCCAAGCATATATACATACATATGTCACGTATTCTACGATCTATACCATACATGTCATTAGCATTCATCCTTCTATCTCTCATTCTTTCTCTAGCAAGAAATTTCATTGGTATAGGACATTGTGGTCAAGATATATATACAATATGGTGTTCTTATTGATACTATGAATGGCTATAGTTATATGATTGCATGAGATGGTAATTTAAATGTTTGGACATCATGTCAAACTATTAGTCAATGGTAAAGATCCATACATGCTTAACTCTATTCTTGCTCAATGCTCACTAACTAATCTCTCTCTCTCTATAAAGTTAAACAGAGTGGAGTTGGTAAAGTCTAGTTGGACTAAATATTGGTCAAGAAGAATAGGGTAAAGTCTTAACTATCATCAATTCCAACCCTCTACCCCATTGGGCTCTTCCTATATTTTCTTTATTTTTATTTATTTATTAGTTATTTTTATTTTTCCAATTGTCAATAGGGG
>BEHA01002032.1:220599-251503 GCA_002897215.1 Eschscholzia californica subsp. californica | reverse complement strand
GGGGGGGGGGGGGGGGTATTTATTTTTCCAAGAGGGTGGTAGCATTGAGCTTTTTCCTATTTTGTTTGAATCTCAAGATGAAGATATGTTGGGGAATTTTGGTGTCAGCAAGAAAATTATTTGAGTTTGGTGAGGTAGTAGTGATGATTTGTTGGGTGTATCTCAAGTGTAACTTTCTCTTTTTTCTTCCTCCCTTTTTTCCTTTCTCATGATAAGAAAGGAGATTCCTTCTTCAGAGAATAATAAACTTTTCCTCTCTTTTTTTCATTCATACTTTTTAGGGTTGTCAGTCTCAAATTGTTAAATCACAGTGAAGTTGTTTCCCTGTTGGATGATAATATAACTCAAATGATGGGGCCTAATTTAAGGATTAGGTTAATCCCACTATTTAGTTTTCTGTTACACTGTTGGACTTGGACAACAAATTTTTTTATTATTGTGACCTAAAATTAGTTAGTACTATTCAATTATAGAACTTTTATCATTTTTATTTATATAACAAACGGAAATGCTAAGTTCACAGTAAAATTCGACAAAATTTTTGTCGAAATGATGTGGCAAGTCTCTTTTGAAAGTTTGACTGAATCTTAATAGTTAAAACATGAACGGCTCATAAAGAGAACGATCCAGATTCAGTCAAACTTTGAAAGGAATCTTGTCACGTCATTTTGACAAAAAAAGTACATCAAATTTTTTTGTGAACCTAGCGTCTCCGTATTATAAATCTTATGCGTCAAGTATCCATTGTTAAGTTTTTACTACCGAATATCTTTCCACTTATTTAACAATTTCTCATGGTAAACTCTGCACTTATAAAGTTAAGCAACTCCTAACGCAACTATGTACTATTCTCTTCTTAAATCTTTCTATATAAGGTGTTTTCAATGCGAAAGAAAGCAATAGAGAGAATTGAGCCTCCAATTTCGGATGCAAAATTTCTTCTTCTCTCCTCTCTTTTCTTCATTTTGTCTGTATTCTATCTTTCTAAAACAAGAGTCAATTTATCTTTAATATTCGTAGATATTTATCAAGTCAATTTTTATACTGTGATTTTATTTTCATGATTATAAATGTTGATGTGAGACAAATTTAGTAGAATTTTGTAGTAGAACGATAGCGTGTGTTCAGATCAAGATCGAGTACCAGTTGTTGTTTCACCGGTGGATACAGATCAAGTAGTTGATCGAGCATCGAGAACAAAGCCTTTTCGAGAGACACCACTTAGCTCAAATCAAGATCCAAAGCTAGATATTTAATGAGAGCTCCTACGTAACATAATCAATAAATTACGCCGTGCAACGGTGCAAGAGGACAAGCTATACTCTAGTAACTTCTACAATTCAGCATGACCAACTTTAACAGTTTACAACTAAAATTTGTGGCTGCTAATTAGCTTTTGAATGTCTAAAGTGTTCTTGATTTTGAACTACTAGTCACCACTAACTATCCACCTTTACCAATGGCAGTATGGGATTTAACAAAACAGTGAGGTTCAAACCCTATTTAGCTTCTTTTTTCCGTCGAAGATATTTTATTGTGAAAAGCAAATAGTATAGACTAAAGAGTAATGTGGTTACAAAGAATAGTGATGGAGAAGATTGACGGGACCGACTTCTACATTTGCTATCTATTATCTTCTTTTTTCCCATATAATTGAAATGCATAGAAGCAAATTCTATCATGTTGTTCTTCCTCATGATCGTTTTTTATTGTCATTGTCATACCACTTTGGGACCTTGAAGATGATGAGTTAGTGGTTGTTGTTTTTTATTTGGTTTAGGTATTATTGCTTTGTCCATAGGATGCCTCTTCAAATTGCTTTTGCTTTACTTTCTCTGGTAGTGCTGGTGTTTAGTATGTGCTGCTACCAATTGAGCTTATCTATCATGTACAATGTTACCTATGCCGATGTTATCAGATATTGAGGTAAAGATGCATTAATATTGATTCTATATAATAATTTCTAGAGGACTATTTCAACAAAAAGAAAAAAATTTGTTGAGGACCATTGGCAAGGTGAGTTTCTTCTCCCACTATGTGCCAATACATTTTTCCCCATATTATGTGAAAACAATTCCTTTTCCCACTACCAATAATGAGATTGTAGCTAAAGGATGAATATGAACCATAGGATGTAGCAAATATATTCGTGAGAGAGTTTAGCCTAACTTCCAATTGCAGTTTGTCATTCTCTTAAACTTCCGATGAAAATCTTTTGAAATTCTTTTTTTTAAGAATCTATTGCAAATTAGGAATTTGCTCAAGAAGACTGTCACGCCAAAAAATGATGCAATCGTCAACAAACAAAAATGTTTTATGACTACATTGGGATAACAAGTCGAAAAATGTCCAAAAGAGGTTGAAAAAGTTGTAGAACTGAGATGTCAAATCTAACGTGTTTGCTTGGAACATGTCAAACGGGATACTTAAGAAAAAAGTCTAAAAGTTCTAGTTGTCAAAGTGTCAATTAAAATTCTCTTTCTTAGGTGGCAATACTCTAAATTTTTAGTGTCTCCAGTAATTTGATAAAATGATACTTCGAAAACTCAAGAAGATGTTCTAATTGAGTCTTTATAACAAGGTAGGGGCTAAAGACGCCCATTAGTTTACACGCAATACCTCTTCAAATTTTGGTTGTAAGGGCACCTACAACAATCTTACTTGACGCCTTTAGCCCTCCCCTTGCAATAAATACCCCAACATTTTTTTTGATGAAAGAAATACCCCAACATTATTATTGAGTGTTTCATCCGAGAAATTATTTTTAACAAAAATTCTAAAAATTGCAAGTGACATTCTAAGTTTTAGAGATTCAGTCTGTGACCCATGGAATGCTTTCAGTGTATTTGCCCGAGAATTTCTTTTTGAATTCGCGTATTTCCTTTTAATAAAGGATACAATATTAATTCATTTAGCTTCCCTTTTTTGCTTAATAAAAGAGAGGAAAATTATAAGACCCAAAATTCGGGTCAAAATATCAAATGAAGTCCAACCCAGAATAATAATGCAAAAAAAATCCAAAAGTTGAAATTACAAAACATTTTTGAAAATTTCTGAACAAAACACAGTTTGTTCTCAACAATTTTGTATTTGCTCTCAATAATTTTGTATTGTATGAACAAATTTGTTTTTGTTCACACATAATTATATATGTTGTCACAGTTTCAAAAGTGTTGTCAACAGTTTCAAAAGTGTTGCCAACAGTTTCAAAAGTGTTGCCAACAGTTTAAAAATTGAGTTTTTTTTACATTATTGTTCCCGAGTGGGTTTTTTTTTCGTATTTGGGCCCAAATCTTAGGGTTTTCTTATATAATTTCTTAATAAAATAAAGAGAGAACAGGCCACAATTTTAAATCTATTCCAAACGATGAATTTCCTCAAGACACTCATGCAAAAAAACAATGTAGAAATTGCCAGAACTGTGAAGTCAAACTTGATATTTTTTCATAGAACATTTTCAATGGGGCACTTAAAAAAAATCTCTAATAATCCTAATTATAGGTGTCAATCAAGATTTTCTTTCCTATGTGCCAAAAATTGTAGGCATCCAATAAAGATCTCTAAAATAACTTTATTTGATATACGTATCACTCCCAAACTTAACGGAAAAAAAACAGTTAAAAAAGACAGTTTCTTGTTCAAATTTAAGTTAATGAAAATGACATTTCAAGAAACTCAAAGACTATCTAAAATGTCTTTGTTGAGAATCTCTATAATAGATACCCCAACATTATTATAGATAGGGGTGAAACCGGTCCGGGCGGACCGGGTACCTGTTATAACGGTCCGGTTTTTATATGTACAAAAACCGACCAAAAATCCGTAAAGAACAAAATAGACCATCCATTTGAAAACCGGTCTTTCGGCCTGGTCTTTCAGTGCCTCTCTCTCTCCCTATTACAATCAGTAGATAAGTTGGATAATATTCGGGGTATCAGTAGTAATGAAGATTTGAATGAGGCTAATGAGACAGGTAAGGGGTTGCAGCAGCAAAAACAAAGCTACTTCTCGTAATTTCAGGACGGACAATGAAGTGGATCCGTGGTGGATGATGATGGCTAGTATTGTTGGTTGAATGTATCCCCTTCTATTACCCATATTTTCTCAATCAAATTACCCATATTTTCTCAATCAAATCTCTTCAAAAACCAAATCTTGGAAGTAGATTCAAATTCCAATGGGATTATTCATAAACAAATCCTAATGACATTCAGTACGAAAAAAAATTCGTAGTGAAGTCTCCCAAACTTGGTGGTGGTAGTGGTCGGATTTGGTGATGGTAGAAAGTGAGGAACGAGGAGAGAAAAGAAAGATTTGGTAGAAGATGGTGGCCGAGGGTGGTGAAACGAGGAGAAGAAAAATTCTAGAAGAAAAAATTGAAGGTTGCTGGCAATGTTGTTTGCTGACTATCATTACCGGAATGAATAAAAAATAACGGTGCAGTTATCGAGAACAAAAAGGAAAAATAAAAATATTTCACTCAAAACAATTTCCCTCTAACAAATAGAAAAAAATTACTTTTTTTTTTCTAATTTCCCCAAAACACTCACCTGAAAATATAAACAAATATTTTGCAATTAAGACTTCAAATTCATGCCGATCTCAAGTCAAATCTCATCTAAGAGCCCAATCTCTGATCTAAAATAGAAAATGATAGTGCATACAGAATTTTCCTCGAACTTGTTTATTTGAAAGATTAGTTCTTCTGCTCTGTTTAGGCTACTTTCTCACGTTTCATGTTGGTTCATGACAACTATGTAGTCATCCCATCCTGGTGACTTATACATAACACGTAATCTAATTGTGTTATATGATGTATTGAATCCTTTACGATAAAAAAAACATCGAAACTACAAATAAGCGCCCATGATTTCGAAATATCCCAAGGAAATCACAATTGATGGTATTCTTATTTTCCTGCACTGCAACAGAGTAATTCAAACATAAAACCCCAAAAAAAAAAATCAAAATTTTGAACTGTTTACAAATGTATATAGTAATCAAGCACGCACAATCGAAACAAACCCAACCAGAATCTGTAACAATTTCGTCACCTTTTCAGACATTATAGAATGCGATAACAGTATAAAAGAAAGTGGTAAAAACTAAAAGAAATTTCTATTTTCTAACAAACTGTGCATGATTTGCTTACCAAATCGAACCCACCAGTTCCTCGACATTTAGCAGTTTAAGTTCAGGAATGTACAGCAGACCCGGTTGATTAGTTTCGTAAAAGAGCCATTCTGTAACGAAGATCCGAACACCTGATAAAATTTACATGGTTCAGTCTTTAAGAGAAATAAAAACCTCAGAAGTCATAAATGGAGATGTGATTCCATGAAAAAAGTCCAAAGACCATATTTCTGATCACTGCCTGAATTATGGGTTTTAACAGGAACTGCCAATGTTTCCTGACAAGGGAGATTTCTCCTTTAAACTGTTATCTATCACAGTTTCCGAGTTCGTGGAATTGTTTTCATCATCAACCAATGGCCTCATCCAGATCTTCACACGTCCTTCTCGACAAACAGTGAGAACGGAGTCTTGACTAAAAATCAAGCCAGAGAGAGGATCAGTATGAGCTCGATGCACGACTAAAGGGGAGAGCTTCGGCACATTCCGGATGCTTGGGGAAGGTTGGAGAGTTCCCACTGGACAAATGTTGTCCCAGTGAGAAGATTGACTTCCAGTACTAAAAGTGGGGGATCCACCAAGTGGATTTCGACGAAGTGGTGCAACTATCTCATCCATTACCAAGTCCCATAAAAGCAACTGTGTGTCCTGTTGAGGAACAGATAAAGAAACAATCAGATGTTGCAGGAAAGCATAATCCGTACCACTGATTCAAGAACTTAATTGTTGTTTCTACATGAATCTACTCTTTAGTTGTCAAGATCAATTAATCGTCAAAGAAATGGAAGGGATGCAACTTTCTTTCTAACTATATCAAATAATATTACTTTTCTGAGGAGAAATTGTGTTATCTTTCCGGTTTCGATAATGGGAGCTCAAGTGGAAACAGGAAATTAACCAAAGATGGACATAAACTCGTCAACTATGTACTCCTGTTCTTAAGTTCTCTCCAGTTTTCACGAGAGACATAAGATTCTGAATAGAGGATCAAATCTTAGCTCTCAATATACCATAGCTACATTCTTTTCACTGTGGAGATGCTATGAGTATGACTAATGTCACCTTTCTTCTTTGTAGACCTCGTATAAATAACATAAAGAGGTATCTCAAATTTGTTCGAGTACATCCATCTATTTGATCCTTCCAATGAAAGATACATTTGGTGGAAACTAACATAACAAGTAAACATCTTTAAAAAAACGGGAGAGAAGGCTATGAAAGCGTTTTATGTCATAACGAAACAGGCCCCGGAGAGACGAAAGAAATAAAGAGACAACTTCGATGAACCAGGTCTCAACTAAACCAAGGAATATATAAAGTTTTAGATTCTTCCTCTACATCCTCTTCAGAGGTGTTTTGATCATGGGCATACAACTAGATGCATATTACATCCTATATTACACAGTTAGATCTGAATTGGTTGATCGGGAGCGGCAAACGAATGGAATATATAACTTGGAGGCATTACTTGACACAATCTACAAGCTTGGAAACATAACAAGAAAGTAGAGAAGTAATAAATACCTGACCAACAGAACCAAACCGATACATATTTTCCCCTGTATCATCTGAACTTGGTGGTGACCAATAAGAGTCAAATGCAACTCCACTAACCTGCCACCAACCCTCTCTCAGATTCAATAAATGATATTGTGAATGAACTAAAATGCATCAGAATGAACTTTCTTACCCATGATCCATGACCCTCGCCCCATGCAACTACTTTACGTTCATCCATACTCCATACAAGTACTAGATCGTCTTCTCCTCCAGCTAAAATATATTTTCCATCCATGCTGAGAAAATAGAAATTTGAGATTGGGACAGTTATTTTTAATTACGCTATCAGTTTTGAAAATAATATGGGGACTCCATTATGATCTGAACTTCTTGATGTTTTATATTACCTCCAAGCGCAACATAGTAGAGCACCATAATAGCTTTTGCCACCACAGATCAGCTGTTCTTTCGAGTAGTCAAACACCCGTAAATAACCTATAAAGAAATTGAAATAAATATCATCTGTGAATTAACAACTAATAAGATGTACTAGTACAGCCGTACAGGCATAACGTCCACGGGTATAAGATCAATGTTGTACCATCTCTACCAACGGTAGCCAAATAAGTCCCATCTTTCGAGAAGGCTATAGAATTAATTGAACCTTGACAAATATGCCATCTAGCAATTGGATTACTCTGCACATAAATCATGAAAAGTCAACCACCAAATGGTAGGACAAAGCCTCCAATTTAAACAGCATATGCTCCTCTAACTTACAAAGTAAAATCTGCAATTTACGTAACAGAACATCTAAGGCATAAATAACATCTAAAATTGATTAATATCATCAGAAAGTCGATGTAATGATACAACAAGGTGTAAATTATATCAAAATTGATCAATATCATCCTAAAAATTCCACCTTTCAATATTATGACCAATACAATATTTGGCTTGTGTTGATGCAACTTGTAGGACACCATAAAAATCTCGTACGCGATAAACAAGCAGAAGAGTTCAATCGAGCAAAGGAGTTTTACATATCAATTAGGTCATTGTGCATTACCTTACTGGACCGTGTGTGCGCAACAGAAAACTGAGTTTGATCCTTGATAACGGGGAATGCTGTATCAGCAGAACCATCCTTGCTCTAAAACAAAGAAATACCAAATATGACCAAGGCCTATTTTTTCGGCACAAGATGTTATAAAAGGAAGGAAAAACGTGTCTAACTATTTGAGTCTTACCTTTTCATATATATACAAGTTCCCATCGGCATGCGCAACAACAAAGGTACCATCACCTTCAGGCACCCATGCAACACTAGTGCATCGACTGTTGCAACAACTAGTCAGTTGCATTCTGAAGGCTAGCAACTGAATATAAAAACCAAAAGTACAGACTAGTAAAGATATCTAGACATTTCCAGTGTTGTAACTAGTAGCTAATTTTGTATATCATTAACACGTTATCGGTTTACATCTTTTCGGGATAATGGTACATTTAAGGGAATAATAACACAACAAATCAACCATAAAAGAGTAAATGAATTCTAAAACACATAGAAGCGCAAAGGTTTGATAAGAATATAAACATGGAAGCAGTAGCGAGAGAAATAAGAATCACCTGTTATTAACTAAACCATCTTTATTGTAATGATGTGCACCTATAAGCCTCTTCCCAAAATCTTGCAGCTGTTGTCGTAGTGATACAGAGTAAACTAGAAAACACAAGACAGAACAAACCGAACTTATATGAATCAAATTACTCAAAAAAATACATCAAAATTCAATTGTAGGGGATTTACTTACCATCTCCGGAGTACATTCCGATAAGCAAATCATGCCCATCTCTAGCTTCAGGATCAAACGCATGGCACACGGGATTCGAATTCCCGAAATGTACAGCTTTTATAGGATCCTACAGCCAAAAACTAAACTTCTTAATAACAATTTTCATCAACCGAAATTCATAATCTTTTTGGTAAGAAACTTTGTTGAATTAACCTTATCTTGGGAATTGAGATCACTAACGAAAATAGTATCTCCAACATTGAAAATCAAATAGGTTCCTTTTCCATCAAAATTTGAAATAATGGGAGAGTTAGATGTTGATGAAGCACCAAATGAACCAATCCTACCAGTTCCAGAAACAGCTTTACTTGACCCATTATTTCCCCCAACAAAACTAAGCGTACGGCTTCCACTTCCTGTACCTAAGAATTTAGATGCTACTAATCTAACACTATTACTAGCACTATAACTACTAGAAGTTGGGGCAGGTTGAGATTGTGCTGCTTTCTCTTTCAGATGAGCTAGGGTTAACTGATAATCAGATAAAGGAATTAAAATTAGGTAATCAGAATTAATAATACTCTGGTGTCAATTGAACAATATAAAGGGTAATAATTTTTGTATTACCTGAGTTATGGATTTGCTGTTGTTATAATGAATGAAACTAGAAGGATGGGTTTTTTCGAATTGGAGTTTATACCTTCCTTCTGCTGTTTTGAAATAGGTTTTCAAACCTGGTAATTGAGGGTTTGTAGAAGAAGATGAAGACATCATCCCGTTGCTGTTGCTATTGTAGTTGTTGTTGTTAATCATAACGAAGATGATAGGTGCAACCGAACATAAGAACAAAACCTAATTATCTCTATCTCTCTCTCTATAGCCCTGATGTTTCTATGGATGAGAAATGAAAATTAAGGTTTTGTGAAAAGGGTGATTGAGTTTGTCACTGTAGAATTCGTCAGGTTGACAATCGAAGATTAGGGTTTTTTTTTTTGTTTTAGGTAAGAGAGTTGGAAGAGGAGAAGGAAGATTTCTGTTTCTCTCTGATGAGTTTTTATTTGGGTTGGGGATTCGTTCGTTCGTTCGTCTGGTTAACTACTTTTCCTTCTTTTTCGTGTTCTTACATTTTTTTTCTCAATCCAGGAAATAATTGTAGCTAAAACGGAAACACACAAGATATACTAATTTGATTCAAAAAAAATCAACATCCTTAAATATATAATTTAAGGTCAAATTATGACATTTAATTTGATTTTAAGATGCTTATCCACACTTTAGATTATGATATTGCCTAATGTGCATCCCTCTCTTTATGACCTAATCAGATTTCATTATTATATAATCCCAGTCAGATTGTGTGACACTCTCCTGTCTGGTTTAAAAAACGTCACAGGTTTGGGCTATAAGTATATACTCAAACTTAATAGGTGTTGAAGTTTTTTTACTAGTCTCATCAAGTTTTCGGCAGGACTAAAATTATGTTATTTTGGGTTTAGTGTATCTAAAAACATGGACAATATTAGTAAGAGTTAGGGCTTGAGGGGATACACATAGATTTAGAGATGAGGATGCCGCTGCTCTAAGGGCAATTGTTGTAGTCCCACATTACTTAGGTGATACCGATAGCAACCAAGGCGAGGCCTTATACGCTCTATAACTATGGCGGGGGCGATATCAATAGCAACCAAGGTTTGTGACTTCAATCACACTCACCGCCTCCAAAAGACGGGCGTGATGAAGAAATCATCCTCCTTAGAAAAATAAAAAATCTAATCTAATATAACGCCTGAGACGATAAGTACAAGTTTCCCATAACAAAGGAGATAAGAATGTAAGAAAAACGAGGGTTACAATAACAGGCTCAGAGGGAAACATTCACAGAAAAATGTGAACAAGAAACAAAACTGTGAATATCAAGAACAGGTTTAAGAGATCAAATTTAAAGCCTCTTGTTCAGTGACAAACTTTTCCAAGAACAAAGCAAAAAAAATCTTGTGTTTAGATAACCCACTAATGGAAGTGAAAATGAAATAAAAAACTAAAATCTATATAATCAATTCTTACATTATGCTGGCAAATGGGGCAATGATTTCTGAAGAAAACTGCTGTTACAGTAAGATAAAAGCCTAATCTAGTAACCTCTGTTATCGGTAGCCGATCATCAATTGCCTGATACTCTGATAATAGTCAGAGGCGGATAGGGTTTTATTTCTTTGCACCTCTGCCACCATTGAAGATAATACTATACTTCTCTGTTTTCTACTCAGTTCTCTATCAGTTTGTTATAGTCTCACCCATTCATTGGGATCAAAAATTGAATCCGCCGAATCCTCCGCCAGGGAAGCCTCCATCGAAGTGGAAAGTATACTGTTGTCCACCGCCACCAAAGGGGTTGAAACCACCGCCACCACCACCCATTCCCATGTCTTCCATATCTTCACCTCTATCAAATCTCACCCGTTTCTCCTCATCCCCAAGTACCTGTTCATAAGGAGATACCAACGTCGACAGGTTATTTACTTATTTCCAAGATCAGAAGATTATATTTCTAAATGAAACTCAACACTTTAAAATAATAGTCTATTATGATAAAATCAGCGTAAAAGTTAAAATTATGCTGACGGAGGAGGCAATGAATCACAAAAATTAAAAGATAATGTAACAGAATCGAATCAGACCTCATATGCAGCAGCAATCTCTCGGAACTTCTCTTCTGCTTCTTCTCTATTATCGACATTTTTATCCGGGTGCCACTGTAAGGCAAGCTTTTTGTAAGCACGCTTAATCTCTGATATAGATGCATGCTTGGAAATTCCTAGAATCTTGTACCAGTCTTTGCGCTTGCTCATCTTTAATGCTTTCTCAGCCTTCATCAGTGCTTCCCGAATATTCATATCCTGAACATTCAACAGAGTTTAGAACAATCACATGGAAGAGAGTTTATGTATAGTTAAGATTAAGGAAATCACAAGAAGGTATAAGATTTATGACAAACCTGAGGGGACTTTTGGGCGGCTGCTTTCAGATCTTCAACAGCTCCCTCCCAATCTTCTGTCAAAAGCTTCGCTTCACCTCTCTAAAAGATAAATTATCCCACCCTTTTAGAAATCAACATTATTATGAAAACCAAATAGTAAGTTAAGATCTAAGAATCTAAAGTGTTAAATGTCATTTGGTTGAATCAAAGCTAATGTAATTAAAATGTACGTTCTCAAGGTAGTAATGATAGAAAGGTAACTTGCAAATTTGTTGGACTTAGCAATAAAGGATTGTCCAGATAAATTTAAACTTTAGACCACATGGGTATGTTAGCTTTGATCTCAGATAAGTGGAAGACTGTGAGTGCAAATCATACTAGACAAGCTCTGAATTGAGCAAGTAGAAGCGAGGGCTAACCTGAGCTAAAGCTTCTATTAACTCTTCATCAATCTGAAGTGCTTCAGTGCAACTATCCAATGCCTCTTTCCCACGGCCGAGCTTGACCAACACTTTACATAGGCCAAGATGAAGATGCACATTATAAGCTATGTGGTTGGGGTCCATCTTAAGAGCTGCTTTAAAGTCCTCCACTGCCATTCGCAGCTTACCCTTCCCCGCATTATCTTCTGCCTGTAAGTTACATGCTGATTTAGACATCTAGGTCAAGTTGTATGATACTATTTCGTCAAATGATTATTCTTATTCATAATTTCACCTATACATGAACTCCCGTGGAACTTACACTCTTTGTCTTTTTCAATAGATTTTTCAAAGCAAAATATGCTTTCTTTAGTTCACTGTGTTCCGGGTCTAGCCTTAGACCTTTCTGATAATGCCTGAAGATGATATAAACAACATTACAACCTTAACAAAATAAGATTGATTGTAAAACGGAGAGTAACCATAGCAATATGATTAGAAGATGATTGCAATACCTTAAGGAAACATCATGATCTGCAAGATAATAGTATGCACGTCCACGGACCAATAGCGCTTCCAGATTGTTCTCATCTTCTTTAAGTATAAATCCAGTCTCTGAGATGGCTCCAGCATAGTCTTTTAATTCTACCAACAGTTTCACTTTTAGCAGTTTAGCCTGCAACAAGTAGAGTTTGGAATTGGGATTACTGCATATGAAAGGGTCAACTGATTCAGCAAACACGAAATTGCCATGAGCAAATAGTACCTTCATGCAAGAAGATGAGAAAACAAGAACTACTTTATCAATATATTCCAAAGCTTTGGCAAATTCCTTTGAATCAAAAAGATTGAGTGATGTGGATAAGGCAGTTTGAGCTTGCACCAATTGAGAAAGTTCCTTCTCTGCAGCAGGATTTCCTGGTTTCAGCTCCAGATACTTTTTGTAGTTTTCCTCAGATTCATCATATCTACATCATCCAAAAATCGCCTGAATCAAATAATTTTTCAATCAGAAATTTAAAAATGTGGGATATATCACTCTGTTCTTAATGACTACTACCAAGTGGGAAATTGTGGTATTCTAGTTTGAGATTTAAAGGAAAATCAGTGATGCGTACTTAAGCTAGTAAGTCGTGGGTTAGTTGCAACCAATGTTTAAAAAGGCGCATATGATGCGCATCGAGGCGTACGCCTCGAGGCAAAATATAGGTGTACCGCATCAAAACTTACGCCTCGATGTTGTAGTAACTTTCTTTGTTTTTCTTTAATTTCTAGAGGTAGTTAGAAGGGTAAAAGTGACCGAAAGCATTCATATCCTTTCACTTTACTATTACAAAATTAATTTTATGTAGTACTACAAATAAATTCAATAAAATATACTATTAATAGAAGAAAATACTGTAACTATATTAAAATATATAAGATTGAAGCTACGCCTCTTCACCGCCTCGCATTGTCAAAGAAAACCGCATCAAGGCGTAAAAACGCTTTTTTAAACATTGGTTGCAACTACTTAGTTAGGTTGAGAATAGATAGAGTAGGTTACATTACTGCATGGAGTTATTTGTTAGGTTGCATGTTTAAGTTATCAAGGGGTGCATTAAGTTAGTAGGTATGTTTGTTTAGTTATTATTGAACAATGTGAAGAGGGTAGAGCATATTATCCAGATAGTCTATTCTTCTTGTCTCTAGTCTCCGTTTCTTCTCCATCCTGATTTTTCCCATAATAACCAGTTCTCTAGTTCCAGGCTTCAATCACATAAAAGTGGTGCTTTTCAAATGACACAAATTATGTCATCGAGGTGCTATATAATTCAATGAAGCTAACCCATTGTCCACTCATTTCATTTCTAGCATAGTAGTACACACTAGTTGCAAACACAGCCCATTGGTTTTGTTAAGTTTACAAGGTATCCAAAAATAGCGAAATGATGGTCATTTTTGCTAAAGTAGCAGCACATTAAAAGTCATACTATCACAAGACTGATAAGTTAATCTAGATTAGCATGTATAGACAGGTATTGGATGATCTACTCGCTAAATTTTTTTTAACTAACCATAGTAACATTTTATCACGTTATACTTAAGTTCTGATTATGATTTTACATGTAATTGTTTCACTTGTTTCAGGAATGGAAAACGCTGTTCAAGAAGTTAAAATAAATAATATCATTTTTATAGAAAAAGAAACCTGCACAACTGACGGAGAATGGATGCTCGACGTAAATATGCTTCTGAGAGAGTTGGATCTGCCTCTAGAGCACTATTTAGATCATTTAGTGCCTCACTATAACGTTTCAATTGTACATTCTCCGCAACTCTCTTAAACAAGTCTGCGTCAAATAAACATTATAGCTCATGAAGGGGATCAAATTGATATCTACATAAGTACCACAAAATTAAAATATCAAGTTTCATTTAACTCTACTTTCTTCACCTTTGATACCACTATAACACCCCGTGCCCTGAAAAAGGGCACCAGAGGCGTCCTGGCAATTCACACACGAGACTAAAATCCGGCAGAGTCTCGTCTGTAAATCGAACCGGACACATTCTATCTAAATGTGATATAAGTTTACTTGTTTCAACAACATTCAACCTGAATCAGCTTAGTGCAGATTAAAATAACCACCAACCCTAAATTCCTACCCATTTTAGGAAACTATAATGAAATTCTTCAGCTAAATTAGCTCAATATTGGGGACCCAAACTACACCACAATCTACTTCCCGTAATCAAGAGTAAAACTAGGTCAAAATCAGATTTTTTTTTATTTATTTATTTATTCCTGCGGATCCAGATTTCTCAAAATCGAACCAAATTTATAAAACTAAATCACAAAACTGTTAATTCTAAAAAGAATTCAGTCTTCGAATCTGAAGGAAAACCATAGAATAATGCATTTGATGCTGAAGCAATTAAAATAACAGAAAATTAATGGAGGCTAGATCACTGAGGATTGTTAAGATGGATAGGTTTACCTTGACTAGAAACTAAAGGTTGACAGAGGAAGAAGATGAGTACATGATAAATGAGAACCCTCGGATTGAAGAGATCCATTGCCGAAGAACAGCAACCTTCTCACCAAATTCGTAGTATGTTACAAGACAATATCACAATAGAGAGAGAAAATGTGAAGGAATTCGATTTTAGAGAGAGAGAAAGAGAGATGGTCGAGTTTAGAGAGAGAGGAATTCGATTTTGGGGGTACTCATACTCACGAGTTGGGCGAGTTAAGTAGTTCCACGTTGATTTAACAAATAGGAGATAGCCATGTGGCAGGGATTGTCCAATGTTTACGTATACCATTTTCCAACGTGGGTTAAAGAAACCTACGAGTTTGAGTCATACTGAGAAAAGGAGGCAAGAAAGAATATATAAGCACCCTTTTTTTACAAAAAGAATATATAAGCACCACCATTTTACAAAGAACTCTTCTATTCCGCCTGTTGACTTACAAAATTGGTAGGTCAGTGTTTTGGGGAAATAGGCAAGGTTTCCGGGACAATAAGTTTTGAGTGGAAACAAATTTTTTTTTATTTCCTCCAAACATCACCCTTTCAATTTTTATTCTTTATTATTCTCCTCTCACCTCAACTAGAACTTCGACAACCTCCACCAGATTTCGGCGACTTCCACCATTAATGTCGGCGATCACCATCAACAGAGTTCTTTCTTCTCTCTCTTCTCTCTCCTCTTATCCTCTCTCCTTCTCTCATTATCTCAGGAAAGTCCTGACGAAGGGGATCTCCCTTCGTCACAATTCGTCTGATTTCCATACGAAGGGTTTCGACTGGAACTGTAACAAAGAAAGAAGGATAAGAAAAGAAGGGAGAGGGAAATAAGAGATAACGAGAGAAAGAGAGAGAGAGAGGCAGATAGAGGAGAAGAGAGAGAGAGATAGAGAGATATATATATATATATATATAGAGAGAGAGAGAGAGAGAGAGAGAGAGAAACGACCATTACCGGCCGGCACCTTCATTCCGGCGACTCAAGGGGAGGTGTTTGGTTTGAGTTTTTTTGGTTTTCCACCATCTTTCCCGAAAACTTTTCTGCTTTCCCGAAAACAGTGGCCATTGGTAACTCAGGTATTCTTTGGCAACATGAAAAATTAAAGTAATTTACCTTGTAGTAAAAAAATTTGCTTCTAAGAAACAAGATAATAAAATAAAGTTAGTTCGGCAAGACACTTCCTAAGAAGTCATTAAGTGGTTAATTTTGTAATGGTAATAATATTCCCCAGTTTTTGTTTATCTTCATGGTATTTGATTATCTTATAATTCCATATCATCCATTAAGTGAAGCTATATTTTATTTTATAACATCCCAAAGATCAAACTAACCCTCATGGAGAAAAATAAAAGTATAATATTACTATAAGCATTATAAGCATTAAAATAAAGTATAAATATTGTTTTATCTATATAGGTAACCGATAATGTGTAGTCACAATATGGCGTGTCATATTTCTCGTGACACCTATTGCTCTTCGTGCTTCTTGAATTGGACCTCAAATTTTGACTTTCATTTTCTCAACTTCAATCAGAAACAAAAAAAATCTTCATTTTCTTAGGTGTTGAACATACCGTCATTCAATGCATGTTTTAAAATTATGCAGTGCACGCAGTGCTATAACTATGTTTCTTTACTTTCGTAGACTTCGTGACACCATCTTTAAAATTGGAAATCGAGCTTTCAGTACACAAAAGCATCTTTCAATAACATTACGTAATGATGAATCTGCGTAGTTTAACTGCTGTCTGGCAGATCGAGGTAATCTACTACTTCCTCTATAATCATTAAGACGTTATCTTTCTCTCTTGTATATGCTAAGAAACCAGTTGTGTTGAAGTATCCCGAACCAACCAGATAATATTTTCTTGTTTAATGATAATCAATTGAAAACTACATAAATATATAAGAAGAAATTGCTGATTAATTTAAATTTACCGGTAAGAAAATGGGGAAACTTCATTCTCTCATCAGTAATTGTTTCCCTAAACACTCTTGAATCATTGGTTGTGCATTCGCAGCCAGCAACGAAACATATATCAAAATCACATGCACATATGACGCTTTGGGTAGGTAAAGTTTTTCTACCACAATATGGTATTTGTGCTTTACCAACTAGCACTGATGCACTCACATATGTCTTGTCAATTGCACTAATACGATTCTAAAAAAACAATTTGTCATTAGTATCCAATACTCATAAAATTCATACACGTTGTCATATAAGAGATTACCTTCAACCAAGGTCAATACTTTGACACCTTTGCTCCTGATGTGAGGATGTATATTTTGGAAGCAGGATGCAAGATAACATATTTCGCAAAAACTTACAAATGTCGTTTGTAAGTTTCTTGAGAGGGTTGAAACTTATCTACAACATTTCGATTGCATTCATTATGTCTCATCGGATATTAGAATATACACAACTGTTCTTCAACACTAACATAACGAGTATCTCTTAAGAGCTCATGAAATTTAAGAGCGTCACACAAATCATACAATACAAATCATACAATACACAAATCCTACAAATCATGCAAATTGCTGCCATGATCGATTTGTTTTTTCCTTCTAATTGTATTAGAGATCGGTCTAAAATTGTCAGATGTACACTTCGATAACAATATTCCAAGACTAAAACCCTTCTTCGCGGGGACTAGATTTGGTTTGCCACAAAGAAGACGAACATCCCTTCTTTTTAAAGAAAAAGGTCATTGGTGTTCTTGAGACCAAATCTGATCTAGTCCATTATTTATCCAACTAATTTTTTAGAGGACCTTAATGGAGGTCCAAAGAAAGAGAGAAAAGATAGATAGAGAAAGTTTGAGGTGATTTTTTTTTAAAATTTTAATAGACTTGTTATTTGAAGATGTTTTTAAAGAACAAGGTGGTTGATTGTTATTTATTTAATTTTTGGTATTTGTTATAGGTATCTGGTTGAAAGAGAAAGAAAATAGAGAGCGGAAAGAAATAAAATGGATGTTATTAAAAATAATATAAATTTTAAAAATATATTAAGAACCTCCATTGATGGAGGTCCTTTAAAGCTAGAAAGGAAAGAATAAGAAGACGATCATGGAGGTAAAGATGAATTGTGAATATATACAAAGACAATAAAGACTAAACTAGAAATAATATAGGAAAAAGACAAAATGATAAAAATGGGAAGTTGTTATAAGGAGGTGGCTGCCAACATAATAGTTTAACTCTATTACTAATGTGGCTGCCCACAGACTTAATATTAATTGGGTGTTGTTAGTTCAATTTTATGCTTCATCTCACCAGCCTATTAGAAGTGGATAGAGGAGGTCCAATTAAATGAAAGTATATGAGGTCCAATCATATTCTTTGCTTGGAGATAAACAAAGCTTGGGGAAGAAGCAAAGGGTCGGTTTGGCTTATCGAGGTGCCAACTATAAGCACCTCAAGGGTATTCACCATTTCACCTCCCTGTGTCCTATAAATAGACCCTCATACCACTAATGTTACTTACTTTTAAATTGTAACCTTTCTCTCCCCTGCATAAGTGGATAATGAGAAGTTACTTTTAAGATATAACTATTATTCTCCATCTCCTTCTCTATTCTATTTTATATAACACGTTATCAGCACGAGTCTCTAGCCAGCTGCGAAGCCGTTATTTCTTCGTTCCTCCAAGTCGAACAATATAAGTCGTTACTCTGCTCGTTTGTCGACACCAACATCGGAGAAAGATCGAACGATATAAGTCGTTACTCTGCCTGGTGAAAGGTATACATTTAAATTCTTGGTTTTTTTTATAACTAACCTATATTAATCTCCTGTTACAGATTTAAGTTTATCTATGAGGAGATATTGTTAGAAATGAGTAAGTGATTGACAACACTAAACACCTTTCACGCCTCGGATGTAGTCCTGCAGACTCAATACCGAGAGCGTTGTTTTCTCAAGTATTTTTGTTTTCTAAATTGTCTCGTTTTGAACGAAAAAAACAACCAGCTGTTGTTACACAACCATGAATCTCGACCTACTGGGTCTGCAGCTATGTCTGAAGCACCTGCAATATTGTGAAATGATCATGGAAGGAAAAAAAATACAAATGTGAAAAGTGATTCTGGAAGAAACCACCAATATGTAACTCACCTGAAGTGGGAAAAGAGATAAACTCAATTTGTAGTACCGAACCTAAGAATGATAAGGTGAATAACCCTCTGAAGGTTCGGGAAGAAGCTTGTCACAGCTGTAGAATGCTTAGTTGTTTGTCCCGTACCTGTTGTACGACAAAACACTTTGTGGATTTATATCAAGCATCTTTGAAGCCTGAAGCTAGAGAGATGAATCTCATGAGCTTGATCCACCATTATGTATAAGATATTGTCTCCCTGAAGGAATCAATCGATCTAATCATATATTTGATTTTACTAACTAATATGTTAACTTATCAAACTATGATTTGTTTATTTTTGGTATTGTAAATTATTTACTTTCTTTTACAATAGTTATCAATATTATATTGTTTAATTTTATAAAAGGTATGGATTCTGGAAGAATCATATCTAAAGGTGGTGAAGATATCTGTCTAGCAGACAGTGGGACCACAAATTCGATATTTCGAAATACAAAATATTTTTTGACCTTAAAATTATCTGAGGCAAATGCGATTACTATCGCTGGCTAATCAAGCCTTATAGAAGGCCGAAAGAGTTACTATAATATTGCCTCGTGGAACTAAACTAATTATAGACGACGCTTTGTACTCGACCAGATCCCTGAAGAATCTGTTGAGCTTCAAAGACATACGCCGAAATGGGTATCACGTCGAAACTGGCTCTGAGGATAAGAAAGAATATTTATATATCACCTCGAGTGTATCATGCCAGAAGCGTGTTCTAGAAAGACTTGAAGCTCTTTCTTCCGGGTTATATCTTACAGAGATTAAAGCAGTTGAATCCTATGTCGTTGTCAACCCAAAGTTGCACGATCCAAATACTTATAAGATTTGGCATGATCGACTGGGACACCCAGACTCTACCATGATGAGTAGAATAATACAAAACTCTCAGGGACACCTTCTTCAGCACCAGAAGTTTCTGATAGATAGAGATTTTACTTGCACAAGTTGTTCATTGGGAAAGTTTATAACTCGCCCATCCCTGACAAAAGTACATATCGAATCTCCCAAATTTTTGGAAAGGATTCAAGGTGATATATGTGCCCCTATACACCTGCAGTGTGGATCATTTAAATATTTTATGGTATTAATCGATGCATCAACTAGATGGTATCATGTCAATCTGCTCTCGACTCAGAATCAAGAATTTGCAAAGTTACTGGCTCAGATAATTCGTTTACGAGCTTACTTTCCTGATTATCCGATTAAGTCGATCCGTCTAGATGGAGCAGGAGAATTTAGATCGAGTACTTTTGATTCCTATTGTCTCTCAGTTGGAATTAATGTTGAACATCCTGTAGCTCATGTTCATACTCAGAATGGTCTAGCTGAATCATTCATTAAGCATATCCAACTGATTGCGAGACCTATGCTGATGAGGACGAAACTACCTGTCACTGCGTGGGGACCCGCAGTCCTCCATGTTGCCGCCTTGATAAGGTTACGTCCTACTTTAAATAACCAATATTCACCTTTGCAATATGTTCAAGGCCAGCAGGTTAACATATCTCATTTGCGTATTTTTGGATGTGTTGTATATGTTCCTATATCAGCTCCACAACGCACAAAGTTTGGGCCTCAACGCCGACTAGGAATATATATTGGTTTCGATACACCATCTATTATTCGATATCTCGAACCCCAAACGGGAGAGACTTTCACTGCACGCTTCGTCGATTGTCATTTTGATGAGACAGTTTTTCCACCATTAGGGGGAGTAAATTTGCCTGAAGCAAATGTTACGAAAAGGGAACTTTCTTTGTTTACTCCAAATTTGTCTCACTTTGATCTTCGTACTAATCAATCTGAAGTTGAAGTACAAAGGATAATACATCTACAAGAGATTGCTAATAAATTGTCTGACGCATTTAATGACGCAGCGAGAGTGACAAAATCATATATACCTGCTGCAAATGTTCCAGCAAGGATAGATGTCCCTGAAGGACAAAATAAAAATATTGCAGCAAATGAAACGTCCAAAACACGTTTGAAACGTGGACGACCAATTGGTTCTAAAGATATAGTTCCCCGGAAGAGGAAAAACCAACTACAAGTAAGTAATGTTCCAGAAGAGACAACAAATCAACAAGCTACAACTTTAGCTAATACACCCCAAGAAGTAGGTGAAGCCCCAGAAGAGGCAGAAGCTTTTGAAGAGCACGAGTTATCTCCAAATGAAGAGATATCTATAAATTATGCTTGTAATGGTAAAGTGTTGAATCGAGATAACATAATCATCGATGATATATTTACGCTTTCAGTAGCCACTGATATTATCACTGAAAATGATGATTATGAACCACATTCCATTGAGGAATGTCGGAAAAGATCTGATTGGGTAAAATGGAAAGAAGCAATACTGACTGAATTGAATTCACTTTCAAAACGTGATGTTTTTTGACCTGTAGTCCTAACACCCAAAGATGTAAACTCTGTAGGTTTCAAATGGGTATTCATCAGAAAGCGAAATGAGAACAATGAAGTTGTTCGCTATAAAGCCAGACTCGTGGCACAAGGTTTCTTGCAGAGACTAGGGATCTCACAGACAGGTTACGTTTTCACAAGCAGAGGTACAACTTTCTCATGGCGATCTAGTAAACAAACTATGCCTGCAACCTCATCTAACCATGCAGAAATTGTTGCTCTCCATGAAGCCACAAGAGAATGTGTATGGCTTAGGTCCATTATTGAGCACATTAGAAGCTCAAGTGGTCTTGTCTCTATCACAAATTCCCCCACAGTTATTCACGAAGATAATTCGGCATGCATCGCTCAGATCAAAGGAGGATACATCAAAGGCGATAGAACTAAGCACATCTCTCCGAAGTTGTTTTATTCACACCATCTCCAGAAGAATAATGAGATTGATATCCAGAAGATACAATCATGTGAGAATTATGCTGACTTGTTCACCAAGTCTTTGCCTACTACAACGTTCAGAAAACTAGTCGAAGGCATCTGTATGCGACGTGTGAATAATTTGACGATGTAAGACTACATCATTCTATCTGATATTCATCAGGGGGAGTCCATTATCATATGGAGATTTCCTCATCATTAGACTGGATATCTACGCTCTGTACTCTTTTTCCTTCGTCCAGTTTTTGTCCTATTGAGTTTTTCTAGCAAGGTTTTAACGAGGCAGAATTTTACGTATCCAGCTCCACTCAGAATCTATTCTATTGTACTCTTTTTCCTTCATCAGATTTTGTCTCACTGAGTTTTTCTGACAAGGTTTTAATGAGGCAATATTTTGAGTGGTGGTCATCCAAGGGGGAGTGTTATAAGGAGGTGGCTGCCCACATAATAGTTTAACTCTATTACTAATGTGGCTGCCCACAGACTTAATATTAATTGGGTGTTGTTAGTTCAATTTTATGCTTCATCTCACCAGCCTATTAGAAGTGGATAGAGGAGGTCCAATTAAATGAAAGTATATGAGGTCCAATCATATTCTTTTCTTGGAGATAAACAAAGCTTGGGAAGAAGCAAAGGGTCGGTTTGGCTTATGGAGGTGCCGACTATAAGCACCTCAAGGGTATTCACCATTTCACCTCCCTGTGTCCTATAAATGGACCCTCATACCACTAGTGTTACTTACTTTTAAATTGTAACCTTTCTCTCCCCTGCATAAGTGGATAATGAGAAGTTACTTTTAAGATATAACTATTATTCTCCATCTCCTTCTCTATTCTATTTTATATAACAGAAGTTACAATTTAACTCTTTAGTCATGCATAGAAAACACTAAAAAGGGTCATCTCGGTGTTTCTCCTACTTTAGGGGGTCACGTGAGAAACTGACTCAACTTTAGGGGCGTCAATTGAAAAACGAACCATAAGATCAATAGAGTTGGCCTTTAAAAAGTCACTTCAGTGCTAAACTTATTAAGTTGGATCTCTAAGATGATGTGACGGTAGTTAAATATGTTGGGATTTTTCATCATTTATAAACATGAGGCAAACATATTATCAAGTCTAAACAATGAAAACATTCTAGGAGTCATATTTGATGAACAAAGAGATGAAATTTAAATAAGTTATTTACTTGAATCATTTGAAGTCATGATGATGATGATGATGATGATGATGATGATGATGATGATGATGAAGTAAATTCTTCTAAACCTAGAGAGGTCTCTTCTCTAACTTTGTCTGAACGGGAAGAGAACAAAATCAGAGTCGTCTCTCTCTGGTTCAGTGATTTGTTTATTCACGGGAACTTCCAATCAGTTATTGGAAGTTACCAAAATTATTACTATTGGAAGTTCCAATAATTATTATTAAAGAGCTTATCGTTCTTTAGTAATAATACTTAAGGGCTCTTCACAATACATATCTACAATATGCCCCTACACAATGTAGCTAATATTAAATAAGTCCATATGATAATTAATTAGACCACTAAGGACCCTCGAACTAAGGACCATTGATTGAAATAACGAATGCATTATATATATATATATTATAAGTCTTCATATTAAGTCCACATAATCATTAGTGTTGAAAAATACTAACAAAATAACCATGTTGGAACTTACAAGATGGAACTTAGAAATAAAGTGTCTTCAAGAACTATGTATAATTTTCAAACTTATCATTTTTACTATTTAAACCAGTAGAAATCAAACCTCCATATCTTTATAACTAATTATTTGTTTAATAAAAATAACAATGTCATATAAGTAAGCATAATAACTGTTGACATGGAAGACTTTATATAAAAACTCTTTTATTTTCATGGAATTATTTTGATATAAAATACAACCGTATCTTAACTATAGTCAATGGGGCTGGGTTTAAGATCACGTTTAGATAATTTCCGTTCTCTTTAATATGACCATCTTATTAGGAGCATCTTCCATTCAATACTAAAAAAAAAAACTCAAATTGTATTGTGTGTCAAGTTTCGATTATAATTCTATTTCTTATATGGCACTGTTGAGATTCTCAATTCAAATAGCATCTCCAATGCAACACTCTAAAAACTTACACATTACATAGGTATCATTTCCTAGATGTGTAGTTTTAGTATATAATATTGAGAAGACAATTGTGATCATCAAACAAAATCTCAAATATTGAATTTCTTCTAGAGACATCTTAGAGTATCTCCAATGCAACACTCAATCTTGGAAAATCTAAGTGTCACATATGGTTTTTAGAGTTTTCCCTTAAAAACTATCTCACTCAATTTGGATCTCTAATACGATGTGACGGTAGTTAAATATAGATCAGAAAATTAGGTCAAATACGCAATTTTAAGTTTTTTTTGTTAAAAACCCCAAATTTGTTTTTGTTAAAAACTCAAATATTCGTAATTTATTTGATTAGAAACCCAATATTTTTCATAAAGGGGTTGCAAGATGTTGCAAAGTTGTTGCAAGGCGTTGAAAAAATATTGTAAGGTGTTGTAAGGCGCTCCAAAACCGTTGTACAGCGGTTGCAAAGTTGTTGCAAGGCGCTCCAAAGCTGTCGCAAGGCGTTGCAAAGCTGTCACAAAATATTGCAAAATAAAAAAGTACTCAGGGAGCTGAAGACTTAACAAAATTAACTGGTCTTTTTTAACTAAATCCCAAACTTTTTAAGGAGTTTTAGCCAAATTTCCCACATTAAAAATTTAGGCTTTGGTTAAAAAGATTTATTAACTTTTTATAGCCGTTAGCTCCTTGTGGCATTTTTATAAATTATCAAACAGAGAAAAAAGATGAAACCGACCTTATTGGCCAAAACACAATAGTTTGCATTGCTTTGCAATCTGGTTTGTAGAACTTTGCAACTTAGTTGCAAATATTTTTTTGAAAAATAATTACAACATATTCACATGTTTGTTTAAATCTTTTTTAATAGGCGTCGAAGATGACCGAAACATTAAAATAAAAAATATGCAACTTTGATGTTTCTTCTGAAATGTTGGTGTTCCCGCTTAATCATCCCAAGCCAAAGAAGGATCAAACTGGTTATCATTGAATACTTAATGCAAATTTGTAATTCATCAAAATTTAACACACATGGTGTATATAAATTGAGTTCCTTTGCATTGAATGTTATGCAATTATGTCCAAGAGTAATTTAATTTCCATCTAGGTTACAAAATGATTCCAAAGCTTTTCATGACTTTGCAATGAGTTTGTAGTGCTTTGCGAACTGGTTTGCAGAGCTCTCCAGTGACTTTGCAGAGCTTTGCAATAACTTCTAAAGTATTTTTTATCTAATTTGAAAAAGGTTTCCAAAGCTTTGCAAGAGCTTGCAACAATTTTGCAGTGCTTTGCAATGAATTTGGACTACTTTGCAATGAGTTTGCACTGCTTTGCATTGAGTCTGAGTGTTTTGCAATGCTTGCAACAAGTTTGGAGTGCTTTGCACTACTTTGCAATGAGTTTGCACTGCTTTGCAATAGCTGTAGCCACCAACATTTTTTTCAACTACCACAAAATAATTAGAAGTTCAAATTACATTTTTATGTATAGAATTGTTAAAACAATTAAAATAATAAATCAATAAGTATATTTATACCTTGAACAGAAGATTTTGCTTTTATTTATTAATAGAAATTATAATAATCTCTCTCTAGAATTTTATTGAAAAAACTAGTTGAAAACCCTAAAAATTCAACGTCTGACAACCAATAAAGTGATTCAAACAACCGATACAGAGATTCAAACACCTAAACCTAAAATAAATTGATGATTTGATAGCAAAAATCGACGCGATCTTCACTTTCTCTCTGAACTACGTTTGGAAGGAGAACTCAAAATTCCAATCTTAATTTTTCTGTAATTTTAGGTTAGAGAAGGGGTATTTTTGGTATTGAAAATTTGTGTGCTTTTAAAAGTGTTCTTCGAGTGCATTTTTAAACTATCTATTGTGCCTAGAAGGACAAAAAGTTACTTTGTCTTGTTAAAGAAAAAACATAATATTTAGACCAATAGAAATCAAGTCTTCGTATATCTTCAAAATAAATAAAAACTTCTTTACAAAATTATCATGCCGCATAAGTAAATAAAACAACTTTAGACTTTTATTGGAGACGTACAAAAAATAGAGAATCTATATTTTGTCACAGAGGAATGAGAATCTCAATTCAGATTTGACAAATAAGACTAATTTATTTTTTTAGAGTTTTGTATTGGAGGCGCTCTAAGAATTAAATGACACCTCATCATCTTAAGACTCAAATTGAATTTTGTATTGTAGCCCGAGAAATTTTTCGTAAAAGAACTAAAAAAATCCCAAGATAGAAGGAGATATTTAATTTTGAGTCTTGCATTGGATACTATCCCAGGGATGGGGTATGATAATACTCTCATGCTTACATATTAGAATCTAACTCATATGTATGTCATCCTCTATGTCACCCTCTAAGTCATTGTTGCATCTCCCTAAATGTAATTGGATAAGTTTTACCTTCATGTTTGCCTTTCTTCTTCATGTTAAACTCCTAAAATTATATCTCGTCAAAAAAAAAAACTCCTAAAATTATCGGCACAAAAATAATAACTAAACTCAAAAATAGGCGCAAAGCATGCGCATAAATCAATGTCATTACAAAGTTGAAACCACATGCACAAATCTAATATAGTTGAAAATATCGTAACAAATACACATATATAAGTGATAATGTGATATCATAGATGATGTATATACAATTGTACGTCAAAGGAAGAAGCCTACACTCTAAATGAGGAATTGGAAGAACTATTTCATCGACAAGAGAGCTTATGGAAGGAGAAGTCGAGAAATAACTTCATTACATTAGGGGACAGAAACACTAAATATTTTCACTCCCAGGCTATTACTCGCAACAGAAACAACAGGATTACTTCAATCAAAGATAAGAATGGGGAATGGCAGGAGGAGACTAAAGACATTCAGGACATTTTCGTATCTCATCTGCTGGAGATCAATACGTCAAGCAGTCCGAGAGAAGATCTTCATACACTAGACCTCTTTACGCCTACCATTACGACTGGTCAGAATATGGATCTTACAAAGATTCCAGATAGAGAGGAGATTAAATGGGCTATTCATAGTCTCAAGAAAGATGCTGCCCCAGGCCCAGACGGATTCCCTCCGTTCTTCTTCCAATCTAATTGGGACACAGTGAACGACGATATTTTTGACCTGGTTCAGAACTTTTTCAGGACAGCTGATGCGTATTTATACTAACCTAAATAATAGGCTAAAATAAATCCGTATTTTATAATAAATCCGCAAGTGCACGGGTCTATGTAGTGTAGACCTAGCAAGTACGGGTCGATCCCACGAAGACAAGTTGAACCTATTTTTAATCCTAAACTAGTGAATAAGTAACTTTGAGATTCAGTTTTGATGATAAAATTAAATAACTATCGAAAATAATAAATGATTGAGAGAAAATCAATGAAAAAAAAAACCTAGAGTTTGGAATCCACCATAAATATTCATAAAAGTGATATCTACCCATTCATAATTCTCTATCTATTTTATAACTCAATATTTTATATACCACTTGCATTCAAATATCGGATAATATGTAGTTTCAAAAGCACATAATCATATAAAAGTTTAAACTCAATTTAGCGAAACAATGATGACTTAACTATTATCTATCAACTAATAAGCATAAATCATTAAAGATTCAAACCTAAATATGATATATCAAATCGGAAGAATAGATAATGAAAAATACATCAAAAGAAAAACTAAAAAGAGTTTAATATTTTCTTATAGCAAAACACAATCAAGAGAATCATTGAGACTAAACACAATTTTATTCATATTTGTGGCTTCATCTTTCACTCTAGGTGAAGAGTTTAGCACTCCATTACAACGATGAAAGTAGTTAAATTAAAGAAAAAGAATAAGATTTCACCCATATGACGTTTCGGTGTTGATCTCCGTCCACTTCCAAAGTTGTACTTGCTGTCCTCTTCACTTTATCTCTGAGAAAGTAAAAATTACTTTCTCTCTGTTTTCTTAGTTGCCTCTCTCTGCTCCTCTCCTTCTCTGGTTCGTCCCTTCTTTTTATATAGTACGTAGCCAAAAATTAGGGTTGCTAATCCCGAATATCCCCCTCCTCTTTCCCAGGATGTGAAGTTATCTAATTGTTCACAAGATCCAACAGAATGGTGGGTTCCACTTTCAAATTAAAGAAAGAAAGATTACCTATTTAATTGGCACGGTGACATCATCCACCACATTACCCATTAAGATTCACGTGGTGCTCCTTCCTGTTTTGAAATTTCATACACCACCCGAATTATCACTTCAATCCCTACTTTTCAGCATTTTAGAAAATGCCCCTTGTGTCATACCCTTACTGCAAAATCACCCCTGGACTAACTTGAGTTGTACTAGACTATCCTCTTAGGTACCAAATACATATCAACTTCTCATAATTATTGGCTTCTTGACATTTTTGTGTTATTCCTGAAAAACTAATTAAATTCATTAGTTTCATCAAAATTAAAGACTAACGAATGTACATTGATGATAAATAAATGAGTTCTAGCGAACTCATCAACAGCCTATCTCCCACCAGAGATCAACCACACTCATATCTGTCTTATCCCCAAAACGCCAGTTCCACAAACCCCGGCGGACTTTCGTCCGATCAGTCTCCTGAACACCACATATAAGATCATTACCAAATTGCTCGCCGAGAGATTTAAATATACTTTAACCCATATCATATCACCCTTCCAAGCCGCCTTTGTTCCAGGTAGACAAATTACGGACAACATAGTTATAGGTCAGGAGATCATCCACACAATGAAGAAGATGCGAGACCCGACGGGTTATTTTGGGCTCAAGCTGGACATGTCAAAAGCGTTTGATAGGATCGAATAGAAATTTCTGAGGGATATTATGAGGAAACTAGGATATGTTGAACATTGGATTAATATGATTAATGCTTGTTTATCTACTTCCTCTATGTCTGTGCTTATTAATGGGAGACCGGGAAGTAGGTTTTACCCCACCCGGGGAATCAGGCAAGGAGATCCCCTCTCCCCGTTCCTCTTCACCTTGGCGATGGAGGGGCTTAGCCGTAAACTGCAAAGTCAAGACAAATTCATGGGCTTCCCGACATCTCAATCTGACTTTGAAATATCGCATCTCCTGTTCGCGGATGACTGCATTATTTTTGGCAGAAACACTATTGATAATATCCATAACCTAAAGAACATTTTACAGGAGTTCAGCGAGACCTCAGGCCAGATGATTAACTATGCGAAATCCAACATTTTCTACTCTAAGAACTCTCACCCAAAATTTAAGAGGCTTATCATGCGCACGCTGAAAGTTAAGTACGCATCCACCTCCGAAAAATATCTCGGAACCCAGCTTTTCATTGGAGCTCAGAAAACTAAGATCTTCAAGGACATCCTGGAGCAGATTAAAAATAAGCTGCACAAGTGGAACCATTCGTATCTCTCACAGGCGGGTCGCACAGTGGTCTTATCGGCCATAGCAGCGGCTGTACCCCGATATCAGATGCAATGCTTTGCAATCCCGAAAGGGATCAGCAAGCGCATTCAGGCCGTTCAGCGGTCATTCTGGTGGGGTAAGTCAAAAGGTATTTGCACGAAGGCTTGGTCTTATATTTGTACCACTAAAAAAGTTGGGGGTCTGGGGCTGCATCTCCCAGAACTTGACAATGAAGCCCTTCTGTCTAAGTTAGCATGGAGACTCAAAACGGAACCACATTCGGTATGGGTTAAACTTCTAAAGTCTAAATATTATCCGAGGCAGGACGATCCGGGACCAGTGAAACCCCACCAATCGTGGAACTGGAAGACAATCCGGAAGCACTGCAATCGAATATAAGAGCTAGCAGTATGGGAAGTGCATACAGGAACAGACATCAGAATTTGGACTGATATCTGGATACCGGGGATTAATGGTCGGGTTCATAATGCTTACCATTCCAATCTTATTAAAGTGGCCCAACTTATCAAAAACAATCAATGGGACAATGAAATTCTCAGATCCAACTTTGACGAAAACACTTGTAATCTAATTAAAGCTATTCCTCTAAATAGTGAAGGTAGAGATCAAATTAAGTGGAAGCTCACCAACTCGGGTAAATTTACGGTAGCTTCTATGTATCAATACCTCTGCAACCACCATAGTGAGATTAATAATAATCAAAAGAACTGGAACTTTATTTGGTCTCTCCCGGCGGTCCCACGGGTTCAAATGTTTATATGGAAAATTTGCAATCAAGTGATACCCGTTAGAGAAAGAATAGGAAAGTATATAAATAATAATTTTACTTGCCCCAACTGCAATTCGACTGAATCTATAGAACATGCGTTACTTCATTGCGAGTTGGCGAAAAACATATGGTTTAACTATAACATCATATCGGTGAATATTAACTCTATCGCGGACTGGATCTTCTCTTGGGAAGGTAATGTTAATATGACCTACACAGTGAATAATATTCACTTTTCGACTATTTTATGGGTTCTCTGGAAAGTGAGATGTGATCATTGTTTCCAAAATGAAATAAACAATATTAACCATATCATTAAAATGATTGAGAATTACCCCAAAATGGTTAAACAGGAAAGGAGGGTTGGCCATAGCGTTAATGACAATGACGTATGGCAGCCCCCGCCGGTGAATTACATTAAAATAAATGTTGATGCATCGTTCGTGAGCCTTTTTGCCTTTGCGGGTATCAGTCTCGTCGCACATAATGAAGAATCCAGATTCGTAGCAGCTAATGTCAGATCAACCAGAGCTAGGAATAGTGAAGAAGGAGAAGCAATGGCTATGCTATTTGGTTTAGAATGGGCTAACGCTAACAACCACAAGAAAATAATCCTCGAAAGCGACAACATAAACCTTGTCAAACATCTCCATAATGAAAGACACCCGATACATTGGCAATCCCACATACACGTCAGAAGAATCAAGCAGTT
>BEHA01002032.1:208547-219538 GCA_002897215.1 Eschscholzia californica subsp. californica | reverse complement strand
TTGTAATGCAAACTTGGGTACGATTTCTTCACCACTATCGACATGGTGTCTGTGACATTATATTGAGTTCTTGGATTCGGTATCTTCTTCCGTTCACCCGTTGTTGGTTTACAAACATAATAAGTGTAAACTCGATCATACGATTCATGAACACAACATAGTAAACCACAAGGAGATGAAGCTTCTATTTTGGTGTTTTCCGGCAAGAAACTGAGAGAAGGAGAAGGAAGTGTTGGAACAGAGTTACAAAAGTAATTGAAAACGAACGGGACGAATATAGATTTATACGTAAAATCCTCGCATAGTTGAATAAAACAACCGTATATAGTATTACTATTTTGAGAATGCATCAACTTGAATTCAGTATTATAAACTAGGTTTTTCCAATATTTGCAAACCCAAGAACATG
Source organism: Eschscholzia californica subsp. californica (assembly GCA_002897215.1). Classification (NCBI taxonomy): domain Eukaryota; kingdom Viridiplantae; phylum Streptophyta; class Magnoliopsida; order Ranunculales; family Papaveraceae; genus Eschscholzia; species Eschscholzia californica. Next base: position 219,129 of record BEHA01002032.1, on the reverse strand, counting down.
GAGACTGAAGAGAATTGAGGGGAGTTCTTGTTAAAATTTCAAAGATTGAATCGGATGAAGAATGAAACTGCTCCATTGTTATCTCTGATACGTCATCATCTTCTTCTACTACTGGAATATTATTGTTTGTCAAGTAAAACTGCTACTACTACTATTAATCTGATTAAGGTATTCATAGTATATACGGTTAAAAGGAAGGTGGAAAAAACCATTAATGATGTGTTTGGTTGCAGGATTCCAAGTAGGATTCCTATCAAAAGTGAAATTTGGTAGGAATCGTGAATCCTTGGTCTGTTCGGATACCAAGAATCCTAAGACTCTTGAATCCTAAGGATTCCAAAATTTGTATTGGACCAAAATCCCACCCTACCCCCTAGGATTTGCTAGGATTTTGGATTAATGAACCTAAGTTTCAAACTTAAAATCAACAAAAAAATATTTCCTTTTACAAAATCATTATTTTTTTTCAAAATCATTATTCTTTTCAAAAATTATATTTTTTCTAAAGACGTTTAAAAATACTCAAATAATAATAAATCATAGGATTCTTAGTTGCCAAACAAGCCAAAAGATATTACTTAGATTCATGAATCCGTGGAATCATCCGCCATCCAAACACACCATAAATCTCAACAGTTTATATTATTTAAGTGGTTTAGATCACTCTCATCATCAAAAAAAAAAAAAAAGTTGTATAGATCAACCGACTTAAAAGAAAAGGGCCAGGTTAACCTATTCATTATAGAAGTTGTGGATTATAACCTTCAAAGGTCTATTCGAACCAGACCTAGAACCAGATCTAGAGAGAAGGGAAAGAGAGGAAAAATAAAATTGGAGAGAGGAAAAAAAAAAAAAAAAATTTTTTGAAGTTGTGGATTAACCTTCAAAGGTCTGTTCGAACCAAACCTAGATCTAGATCATGGTGAACCAGATCTAGAGAGAGAAGGGAAAGAGAGAAAAAAAATATTTAGAGGAGAGAGGAAAAAAATGTTTTTTTTTAATGTTTGAAGGATGCCGGCCGGAAAATTGGTCGACTGGCAACCTTCACCGGAGAAGACGATGAAGTGACGAGAAGATGAAGTGGCAGAGAGAGGTGATGAGATGGATGAGAGAAGGTGATGACTAGTTAACGGAATTCTAACAGTAACTGAAAAAAGGGAACCGTCTGGGTATTTTTGAAAAATGGGGTTAGACAGGAAGTTGGTCACAAAGTTAGAGTTATTTGGAAAATGACCCCTCTAATATTAACACCAACGTGATTCTCTTCTTGTTGTGAGGCCTTGGTTGAGCCTCTTTTAGGGCACCCCATATTAAAGAGATACATTTTATATTCAACAATTCTTACCGATCCACATTCAACAACTTGCTAGATTGTCCACCACCATTTGGTGTTGTGGTTGGACATCCCTCTGCAGTCCATGAGGTTTTGGGATCGAATCTCGGTGGAAGCAGTTTATCATCAAGATTTATCTCACGTAATTTAGACACTAAAGAAAGCAGATGTTGTCGGACTTTGGGTCTCTTTAACTATTGATTTAATTTCGACGGTTATCGTGCTTATCACATCTTAATGATGTATCAATCAATGTCTTGTAACGACTAACGTTGATCCTAATCGATTCCTCAAAACTAAAAAGGAACTTGCTAGTTTGAACTCTTTTGGAAGTCAAATATTATCAAATGTCTTTTGTTCTAGTCACTCCCTATTGTAGACATAGGTGCTGTTTGTTTTTCTATTTATTCAGATCTGAAATCTGAATTGGATCCTTTTTCAGATTTCAGATGTTTGATTTTTAGTTAGAGATAATCTGAAAAGTCAGCTGACTTTGTTCAATGTCTGAAAAAGTTGAAAAGCAATCCACATTTTTCAGACTTAAAAACAAGTCTGAAATGTTGTCCCTATATCTGAAATGTACTGAATTACTCTTATGCCCTCATGAATTAGAATTTTTCTTCTCATCAAATATTTTATCACCACCAAACCGCCACCACCACCACCGCTAGTAGACAACCGCCACCACCACCACCGCTAGTAGACAACCGCCACCACCACCACCACCACTAGTAGACAACCGCCAGTAGACAACCGCCACCACCGCCAGTAGACAAACAAAGTAGGTCTTTAAGAGAGATCACACGACTAAAAGCAGACAACCACCAACGATAGCAGAGAACAACCACGACCACCACCGGTAGCAGTGAACCACCACACACCACGGAGATCGGTGAACCCTCGCCGGATCTGACGAGGGTTATCTTGTTCAAACCCTCGTCAGATCTGGAGGGTTGGAACCGAAAGCAACCGAAATCAGATCTATTGAAGAGGAACCGAAAGAGACCGGATTTTCAAGAGAGAGCGACTCCATTAGAGAGCGAGAACGACTGAAAGAGATCTTCTTTTATAGAGAGAGAGGGCGACTGAGAGAGAGGTCGGATCTTCCATTAGAGAGTGAGTGGCTAAGAGAGATCGTCATTAGAAAGAGGAACTGATGAGAAATCTTCCATTAGAGAGAGAGAGAGAGAGAGAGTCGGTAAAGAAGGAGAAAGAGAATATTAGGGTTTGCCTTATTTTTTTTGTTTTTGTAAACCGGGTTTCCGAGGTATAAGAAATAAATTAGGTCTTTTTGTCCAATAGGGGTATAACTGTCATTATTTTAATTCAGACCTCATTTTTCAGATTTACAAAACAAACATCTAACTTGCAAATTAATTCAGCTATTCAGATTCAGCCAATTCAGTTCAGCCAGTTCAGATTCAGCCAATTCAGATTCAGACACAAATAAAAAAACAAACAACACCTTAGTTCATCATATGCTAATATGTCATGAAGAGTAAGGTCAAGTTTATAATTGTTGAGAATTACTTATAGGGATAACATATGAAAACAAATAATTTGCATATCCAGTTCATCAACTTTGTTATTGATCAGGCCAGAGCACAGAGGTACATTTACACACCAAATAAACCACATATTGATACGCATGAGGCGTCAAATAGAACTAAATGAAATTACACGAAATTACAGATATTCAGATCTTAAACCTAAAGAATAAAACACTGATAAACAGAGTCTCCTCGAAGCCCAAATGAAAATCAAAGATTTTTGTGTCAGTCCACGGTCTATTTTAAAAATAACTTTTAGTGAATTTCATAACGTATTCAGTCTAGTATGTAAATCATACGTATTACAATTATAAACATGTAACTCCACCCAATACCAATAAATCATTTATTAATATGTAACGTAGTGAATTTTATATTAGAATGTTTTCTAGCTAGTATGGGCGATCGACGCAATTTTCTAGGACAGTTCATATAAACCTAATCAACTACTTTTTTTTTTCGATATTCTGACATATATATATATTATTATTAATTTGAACTTTAAAATAAGAAATGCAGTACATTATCACGAGAGGAGATTCTAGATAAAATACATTTCTCCTTTTAAAAAAGAAAAAAAAACAGAATAATAACAAAACAGCAAAAACAAATAAAGAACTAGAGTCATACCAACCAAGACTTAAATCCCAATCGTTGACTGTTGACTGTTGCCGTTTCTTTTAAAAGTTGACCATTGGTCAACGGAATCAAGACTGAGAAATACCCACCAACTAAATATTCTTTTTTCTTTTTTTCACTGCATGACCTACCTCCTTTGCCACCCGTGAGCTCTCTCTCTCTCTGTCTCTCTTTCTATCTTGTCTCTCTTATGATCAGTTTCATCATCATTGTTTTTGTACAAAGACAAGATGATGATAATGTACGACCTAGTCAGATGACTTGGAAGTGATAAGACACATTCATCTTTTTGCTGAAATAATAAGATTCGAACTCTAGTATATCTTCTGTATAATGGCAGATGTTACCACTCAGCTAAAGTGACTTGTTTATAATCATCAATGACTTCCGCTATTATATCGATTCAACTGATGATGGTGATCCATAGATGTAGTACTCGCCATTGAAGCAGCAAATTTCACTAGCTCGTGTGGTGACAATGAAGGATGATTATTATTAGGACGATGATGATAACTTCCATTGTTATTGAGTTGTACTCCTACTCCAAGAAAATCTCTTGTTAAACTATGATCAACCATACCCGATGGGTTTTGATCTGTACTTGGATGAAGTTTCTTCTGTTTATTCAATAATGAAGATTGACTTTCTTGATCACCAGGAACTACTCCAGTAGACATTATCAAATGTTCAAGATTGTTTTGATCTGTATCGTTTAACGAACTTAAATTCATCAACCCATTAAACATACCATTTGGATTCATCAATTGGTTTAAGTTCTGATGGTCATGATTTCTAGTCTGGGTATTGAAACAAGTTGTATCTGAAGAAGATGAACTTATAACTGCACCAGCAAATCCACCGATAAATGAAGGACTACTTCTTGTAGCTCCTAATTGAGCTGCTTTTTGTAGAAGTGCGGTAGCCGACATATGATGAATAGCAGATGATGATGTTGTTGTTGTTGGTGATGTCTGGTTTTGATTTGAATATAAAGAAGGGAAACTAGTTTCCACCATTAATCCTGCTTCTTTACCATTACTGTTCTTGTTGTTGTTGTTGTTGATGTTATCTTCTTCCTTGTTTAATCCTTGTGACGAATTCGATAAAGAAAGATTAATACCTGTTGATCCTTCAATACATCTGTTCATCCATTGTGTCGAAATACATCCAGGGTAATCAACCATTGATGCGGAGGAACCGAACAAGTTATTCGCGGAAGCCATTTGTGAAAACTGATCATGTGGAAACCCTCCTCCATTTGATGATTTTGATGCTAAAAATGAATCAGGACTAACAACATTAACCATTTGATCCATGGGTGTGTTAAGTTGGGTATTGGATTGATGATTTAGCCATAGTGACAATCTAGGTTTTGTTTCTTCGGTATGATTATGAATATCAAGCGGGTTCATTAATCCGTTTGGATTCGTATAATCCGATCTAACATTAATCGGACAAAATTGAGAACCATTTTCTAAATCTAGCCCTTGTCCATTGTTCATTGCATGTAAGAAACCGCCTGATTCATGAGGGCTAACTATCCTTCTAGCACTGTCGGTAATGAGGGGAGAATGACCTGTTCTGAAACTCAAATTATTTTTCGATAACATTGTTGGATTGAATCTCGCACTTTCTTCTGCTAAAGCATCACAAAACGCTCTATGGGTGATAAAGCTATCCTTCCTGCTCAAATCAAACAAAATATTTATAATTATACAAGTAATAATCTTCATATAGAAAAGAAAATAAACAACCTCCTCTAAAATCACTTGAGATATTATACATTCATGCATTTTCTAAAGTTCACCAACTTAGATTGCATTTAATTTGAGATCTATATAGAAAAAGGAACAAAAAGAGTAGTACATGAAACCCTAGATATATAGCAAGCTAGGTAGCTAGCTAGTACATGAGCATTTATTACTTTCATAACGTAAATTATTAAAACCTAAAAGTGGCAATAGAGAGATCTAAAGAAAGTGAGAAAAATTGAGAGGATAAACAAACCTAGAGAAGAGTGTCCCACAATCACATTTATACTCTTTAGTACCACAAATTTTAGAGTGAGCTTTCCAATCAGATTGAACTGCATATTTCTTTGAACATTTTTCACATTTCCATTTCTTTTCTCCATGTTTTCTACTAAAATGTTTCTTAACTCCAGTTAGGTCACCTAAAGCTCTTGATGGATCATGATGAACACAATTTTTCTCTGGACATATATAAACTTTCTTCCTAATCTCTTTACTTGATCTTTGTTTAAGCTTCCATGGTAAATTATGACCTCTTCTATGAAGTTGTAAATTTTGATCTCTTTGAAAACCCTTGTTACAAATCTCACATAAGAATCTATTTGTTGCCATAAGTGATTTTGGTGATAAAGCTATAACTTCAGCATCTGGATCTGCTTCGAGAAACGAGAGAGAAAGCGAGAGCTAGGGTTAGAGAGTTATAGCGAGAGAGAAGTTATATGATTGATTAATCATCAAGTGCATGTGATTATACATACCTGGTGTTCCTGGTAGATTTCTCTTCTTCTTAACAACAGGATTACCTTGATCAGAATTAGGGTTTGGATGAGATGAATTTTTTTCTTGATTAGGAAACCCTCTTAGAGAAGAAGGAACGGAAACTGGAAATCCGTCACCAGGTCCAGACATCATCATCTACCTATCTACATCATCATCAAAATTCATTTCTTGAATTAGTTACAATTTAAACAAGACTTTGGGTAGATACCAAACTACACAACAAAATTTAACCTAATTAAACAAAACAAAGACAAATACATGAATTTAAACACACAAAAAGAAAGAAAATATTACAAACAGATAAATCCAGTATGATATATTATGATGTTTCGATCCTGCCAAAAAAACCCAAAGTAGAAAAAAACTACATATATCAAAGTATAAAACCCTAGCTAGAGCTAGAACTAGAAGATCTTGTAAATAGTGAGTGAGATTTTGTTTACCTTTGTTTGAATCTCAGGAGAAGAACAAACAACTACTACAAACCAATACTCAGAAAAGCTTAAAAGGAATATTTCTTCAGTTCTCTTATCTCTTTCTCTCTCTCTCTCTCTAGTCTCTACCTTCTTCCTTATCTTTCACGGCTTTGTCAAAGTCGGTCAGCCATAGATAACTATTCTTACATGGTCCACCACCTCACCTCATTGCTGTCTCTCTAACTTTCACTCTCTCTCTCTCTCTACACTTGTAATTTAACTAGTGAAAGGTACTTACTGCACAGAATTGTCTTATATGTTGTCTGGTTTTCTTTTTCCTCCCCCTAGGGTTAGGTTTAGACAAATTATTTTGAATTTTTAAATTTTGAAAAGTTTTGGAGAAAAAGGAGATATTTTTTGTTGAATTTTGGAGTAATAATGAAAAGTTACTTACCTTTTTACCTCTACTCTATCAATGATTAATTTCATAATTACTTTGTAATAAGATACTGTTTTCACAATTAATCATGCAATCCAGCCAAAGGATAGATAAGAATCCATGCAGTAGATTTAGAGAGAGAAAGGAGAGAGAGTAGAGAGAGAAAGATATTCTTCTCATCTCATCATGTGGGCTTTTTACCAGACTCTCTGACTAGGGTGAATCCGTGATACCATGGCTGCTGACGTGTGTGGGACCCACTATACTGCCACGGTGCTTTTCAGACAATCACCTGTACAAGATAGGTGGCAGTAAAACAGTGTTACCGTTACATTTGATGACGATTTTTTTGTTACCTATAAACAACCGTGATGGTATATTGGTATGTATGCCTTCCATTAATCACCTCTAGGTAGGGATGGGAAAACCGTCTGCGAGTCCGAATTCGTCAACAAAGCGCCCGTGCTCGATGTGTCCGTGAGCGCTCGGTGTCCGATACAGGCACTACCTGTTCGGACCGCCAAGTTCAATTGGACGGGCACAAACAAAAGGTTCTAACCGGCCTTCCGTCTGTATAAGTCCGACCGATTGGTATTTTCGACTTATTTAGACATTTTAATCGTATATAAATAGTTATAATAAATAAACATAATTACATTTAGACTATACACTTACACGTATGTGCATGGAAAGAATACGTTTTTTATTTATAAAGCTTTATATTTCTTTCATCTCAAAGAGTTTACAATTTGGACTTTGTTACCGTTACAAAATAAGTTTTCGTCATTTTAATCCCACATCAGTATTGATAAAGAAAAAAGTGGTTGAGGATTCTCAAAAAGAGTTGAAGGATAAACCACTCTTGATTAGGCTATGTTTATGGGCTTTGCTTGGGTGAAATCCTAATGAGTGTCTTTTTGGGCACTCAAGTAAAAAAAAAAACTTATGCCCGAGTCTGACTGGTTCGGTACCCGGATTGTCTGATAATTTAGTTGGCCACAGACAGGCAACAGACCAACCAAATTTTGTCAAGTGCTCGCTCGATTTGTCTAGATGTCCGAGCAGACAAATTCTCGTTCCGCCCGGACCGTTAGAGTAAGTGACCGCGGACTACCCGTCTGGTCCGTTTTCCACCCCTAGTCACCTCACCTTATTTCAAAAAAAAAATAAACTAAGCTTTTGTATAATTTGTCCTAACTTAATAGTCTGTCCAAAATCACAGTCTGAAATTCGGTCGGAATATAAATAGGAGAAGTTAAAGGCAACTGACAAAGTTGATACTCGCGTCGGGGTGTATATTCGCATCAGATTCGGCCTGGGTTAGACACCCAGGCGCCCGACCCCCTTGCCCTGTTTTTTCTCATATCGTGTCTTCTCCTTCTTATCATTATAATAACGCTATCTGGTAATAACCTTAATTCCGAACCCACCACCATCAATCACAACGAAGAGTATCATCAATCACAACGAAGAGTTAGAGAGAGAGAACTTTGATTCCAAACTGATGATGCATAATGGTCATCCATTGACTATTGTCAATAAGTCAAGAAAAGACCAAAAATCCAACGGGTCAACCCGTCTCAAGGCAACAGGACCGATGAGCCCCCAAAAGGTCTGTCACCTAAGTCCAGAATCGGGAGGTCGGCAAGATCATTTTAAGAGCTTCAACCCTGCCCTGCCTCAAATACAACTAGGTCTGTCTTAGGATTCGCGAGAAGTACATGAGGGTGGGGGTCCACGTAAGCAAGACCGATCTTATGTATTTAAGTAACTTAGAATTCAAGAGTCTCGAAGGAGGAAACATCTCATAGAGAATCTATAACTCAAAAGCTATCTAGCAAGGATCCTTGAACACATGAACTCGTAAATATCCAAGATACGAGATAAAATCAAAGAGGAAACTTTATATCCCCAAACTACCGAATAGTAGTCTAAATCCTGAACGGTGGATCAACCACCTGAATCTCACCGTCTATCACAGTTGGTCCAAAACAACCTATAAAAGGGCACCAAACCCCGAAGAGGGTCAGTTCACTACATTGAATCCAAGGTCATTCAATACTCAATACTTTAACTGCAAAAGGCAATCTGACTGTCTTGAGCGTCGTAGAGGTTTCCGAACCCTTTCCAAGTTTTCACCCCAAGTTCTCAAGAGCAAAACCGGCAATCATAGAAGCATAATCATCCACCCAAACGAGATCCATCATCGAGTCTCTCATCTGATTTCAAGATTGACATTTTTTGACATCAACACGAATCCTTGATCCAAAACTACCATTAAAATGCCCTCACACTGGTCTAGTCCAGAGTCTGATACTTTACTTTGGGTTAAAGGAGAGCCAATCTCCTCCCCCAGTGTTGACAATCTTTTGACGGGGCGGTCCTAGTCGGGCCTTCTTCAAATTCCGTCTCATTTATCAAGAGAGTACAAAAGTGAAGCCAAATGCGAGTGTCCGCACCAATTTCCAACTTGATTTCAATCAGGATTTTTTTTTGCTAGACAAACATTATTCTTCTCCCAGTATATAGTTGGACCTCTTCAAATTTAGTTTTGTTCAATCTTAATAATGGACTATATAATTGAAAGCCAAATTTATTATTCTTCTCCCAGTATATAGTTGGACCTCTTCAAAAGATCCGGAAGACCGTTATCCAACCCGTTCGACTGAGATAAAAAGTGTCCATGGACACCCGATGGTCATAACGGTCAGTGTCCGACCGGCCCGAAACAATTGGCGGACGGTCACGGTCAAAATTTTATGTCGAAGGACCGACCGCTGACCGACCGGTACGAGTGACCGAATAGGTTGACCGACTAAACTGTCCTCATTTTTAGAAGTTGACCGTTGAATTTTATAGACATAAATATATGATGATCGTTGGCTATAGTCATATAGTCCTCTGGAAGACCAAACATTAGTGAATGGCTTAATTATATCTTGTCAAATGATGATCTACTGTGTTTTTTTCTTTTTATATTTACTTTTGATTTCTTGGCTAAACATCTTCATCTGTAAGTAATTTTGTTTGTGGTGATAAAAATAAAGTTCTGAATTAAGTAAATTTATTGGAAAGTCCGGACCGAGACCGTCCGGTATCCGACTAGACCGGTAAAATAAACGGTCTTGGACGGTCAATGGACAAAGAATTCTTGAGAGTGACCGTCCGAGTCCGCCCGAGTAAATAGGTGGTCACCAACAGTTTATGTCCGAGTCGACCGGTTCGATGAAGTTAGAGTCCGATACCGACCGATCCGGACCGATTCCCACCCCTAGACGGACTTGTAGGCCCTTTAAGCATATGTTTTTTTCTCTTATCAATTATTACCTATTTGACCCGTGTTATCCATCACTTCATCCATTTTTTCTTATTTTGGAGTATATTTTGTTAAGATATTACAAAATATCTTTGATTGTCTAGAAAAATGATAGTTCACGGCATCTTTGAGTTAAACTTACATTGTTCCACTGAACGCGTTTCTCTCCTTAATGTTCTTTTGAATTGTTCGGCGTGTTTCCACTCTTCATATCTAAAGTGCCCGTGGGAGATTATACTTCTTACTATTCCAACCAAGAGTTGTGGTCTTTTCCCCGTAATGTTACCTCAAACTTAACAATGCAATAGTTGATTATTTGTATCAAACTCACTTCTTTGCTATTTAACACGAGAAAGTG
>BEHA01002032.1:140179-196162 GCA_002897215.1 Eschscholzia californica subsp. californica | reverse complement strand
AATTTTCCCGATCAACCTTCTTCTAGTCATTATAGATTTGTAAATAATGGAGCCAGTGGTAGTGCTAATCCTACAATTGGTAATGTAAGGGGTTCATGCAAAAGGAAAAGACCATTCGGTTCCGAGGTTAGTGAGAGAGGCAGTACTAGCAGACACAATAACAGTCTGAATACTGATGTTTCATTATCTTCTGAGTTGCAGCTAGAGAAGCCTCAGCTTTGGGATCCCATGAATGCTGCTTCGAGATATAGAGGAAGTAGTCTATCTATTCCCGGGGAAGGTTCTCATAGTAATGTTAGAAGCCGACCAATACTTGACTTGGAACTGAACCTACCCCGCGCTCATGTACCAAACATCACCTCGCATCATTTCCATTCAATTTCCCAGAATGACGTAGTTGACTTGGACTTGAGCGTGAACGCATCAAGCTTCCCCTCACGCATTGTTCATTCAACAGGATTAGACCACATTAACACACTTGACCTGGATTTGAACATACCTCGGGCTCGTGAATCAAACATACCATCATCACATCATAACCATTCAACTGCCAGACCTATGGACAATAACGACACTGTTGACTTTTCTGGTGTTAATTCTACTGCAACACCTCATGATTGGGACTATATTCCTTTTTCTCCTGCTTCTAGTGAGAGAATTCTAGCTTCAGGTTAGTTTTTAAAATTCATGTACTAATAGTGCGTAGCTTTTGGAGTGGTTCAAATATACTATGACAAGAAATTAAAAATCTTCAATCTGAGGTTCTTAGTGAATACTGAAGATACTATAAGGCTTAAATTTGCTTTCCTATGTTTGACAACAATTGGCTTGTTTGATGGTATGGTCACCCCCTCTAGTTGTAGTAGTTATTCAAGAACTTCGGTTAGACTCGTGGTTTAGTTTGGAGGTATCTCTTCGCTTTTCTACATTGTGCTTGGTTAGGACACCTATTGTCGATCAGAATTTAGTAAAGAATGAATCTAACTTAGAATTTTCATTAGGTTTGAAAGTGTTTGGACGAAATTATCCATATCACTTTTCAGATTTTATTTGTATCAGAGCATAATTTAGCAAACAAGGCGATGTTGTCAGGGTTATTTCAATTGTTTTGTATATATTTCTTTATGAAACGAGTTTCATTTCTGTCCTAAGAGACTTTTGTGTAAAAGGTGCAGATACCAGTGACTTTAGACGCGGCGGAAACCACTTTCTAGGAGAAAGTAGTAGTTCTAGTGATTCTATGGATATCGGTCGCTATATCCATGACCTCACTTCGAGCAGAACTCCTGTTGTTTCTCGACCATACCTTCCGAGTCCTCCTATGCAATCTCTAAGAGGACGTAATAGCTATGGCCAAAGAACAACGCCTGCTTATAGAGCAGCTTCGTCTAGTCGCCCACACACGGGTTCTTTCCACACTCATGAGGATGGTATTCCTCACTCCATGACGGAAATTTATCCTAGACATTTGAGGCCACTGGCTGTTACCGGTTGGCGTAGAAGTGACCGGAGCGAAAGATCAGGGTTTTCTAATCAAAGATTTCTCTCACCTCCTGATGTGGTAGATACCCAAGATCGAATTTTATATGAGGTACATTAATTCCCTTCTCGGAAATGAAAATCTGGATTTCTGTACTTCATTAGTGCTATCGAAGTTACCAGTATGCAGTAATTATGTTTTCTCTTTGATTCGACTGATATGAAGAAAAATGTTCTGTGCTCGCTTAACAGGGCATTATGTTTGATCGTTCGGGTATGTATGCTTCAAGAAATTTGGTTGATCAGCACAGAGACATGAGGCTAGACATAGACAACATGACTTACGAGGTAATCAAATGGATCAATATTTCTAATTTCGTCTTATGGGTAACTTGTAGCTCTCGATAGTAATAAGTTGATGGATTAATTGCAGGAGCTACTTGATCTCGGAGAAAGGATTGGGACTGTCAATACAGGCTTGTCTGAAGATTCAATCTCGAAGTGTTTGATAGAGACGATATGTTGCTCTTATGATCAAAGCCAAGACAAGGAAGAAAACTGTGCAATATGCCTGGTAAAAAGATCAACTAAACCCCTAAACAATATCAAAACTGTGAATCGTTCTTGAAATTTTTAATGTACTAGCCAACTTATTTGTATTCGGATTGTATATTTGCAGGAAGAGTACAAAGACAAGGAGGTGGTCGGTAAACTGATAAAATGTGGCCATGATTATCACGTCGAATGCATCAAAAAATGGTTGTCAATGAAGAATTCATGCCCCATCTGCAAGGGTCCTGCTTTGAAAGAGAAATAGGGCTCCTCTCTCCTTTCTCTATCTATATATATCTACTTTTGTGATGGCTTCTCAATTCATTTCTTGTAAATATAATCTGATACACCTCTCTGAGGAGACACTCTTCTTTAACAAATAATTTATAAAGGGGGTTAGGTTTTTGTTTCATGTAAACCAATTGTATATGAATCGAAATCAGTATCATTTTTAGGGTTATATCCCTCTCTTCTAGGTCAATCTTACAACTTGTGGTGGGTCTGTAACTCTTTTTATGCTTAGTGTTTCTGCCCTTTATCTCCCTTTGGGTTTAAGTTCTACTCAAGTACAGCTAAAATAGAGAGAGATATAAGAAAGAAGAAAATAATAGTTCCATAATGGTCACTCTTTACATAAAATTTATGGAAACTGTGGTGTTTTTTAACAATCTTCCCCAAATTTAACAAAGGGGGAAATTCGTACTATCTCACATTCAACGGCGGGCCTCCTACCGACTTCTACCAATCTCTCGGCCGTGACTTCATCGGTCCGCCTGTTATGGATACAGAGGGCTTATACGTATAAACAAAACAATCTTTCTTTATCTCTTGGCAAAGGAAAAATCTAGGGAACCCACTCTGATTTGGTTCCTAGGCTGATCTACATGACCAATATCAATTTCATGTTGACTGCGATTTCCACCATTTTGTGATGGAGGAGGAATATCAGACAAGCTTAATTCAGTAATATCTCTCATTTCTTCTTCTCTATCAACTATGTTTGTTCTATGATGGGACAACGAATCATCAGTCTGATACGGCATATGAGACGGTGATCCTTCGCTATCCCATTGTTCATTATCCATGTTTGATAATCTTGGAGATGTTTGGAGACTACTATCGACTTCACTTCGGTAATAACGTAACAAATGAACCGGAGATAGCCCATGAGTCGGAGTCGTGGGCCTACTTGACATTGGTGACACGGAACGCGACTGTTGATGGTTCTGTTTGACATGTTTTCTAGCTGTATGATGCCATTTCTTTAGAGCCATAGCTACTCTCTCATTAAAGATTGTTGGTTTGAAGGTTGAACCCATTTGTGTTACCAAAGCATAGAGAGGAAGTGTGACATAACTACACAATATCTGTATCAACACCCTGTTTTTCATTATAAAGAAAAAGAGAAAAAAAAATCATCAAATTCTGCCAAAGTTTTGGTTGCCAAATTGTTTTTGGTTGTTTAATGGCAAGTCTCAGATAAGTACAAATATTTAGGGTTTCAACCTGCGCAATGAAGGTCAACGTCTAAAGACGGTAATCCTCTTGATAAAAGAAAGAAGTTGTTGTAACACAAACTTTAGTCTTTGACAACCCTGTACCTAGTTTTGCTACAGGCGAAGTCCAGACATACGGAGTTTTATTTCTTTCAAATGATGTGGGACTATCATACTAGAGCGGATATTTATGTGATCTTAACTTTTGATACAGAAAGTGCATGTGGGACTCTAGCACATGAGTCGCACACGGCTTCGCCACGGCCTGTTGACCCGATTGGGATGAATTAGGATATTTATCTCTTTCTTTTATTAACTTTGAATAACAAAATCAAAAGAATTGAAGAACTCACCCCATTGTGATTCGAATTATAACATCCTCCAAGTGCCGATGAAAGCAAGATCTCAAACCAAACTCATACTGAAATAACACAAATTTAGCTAAGAGTTAAACCCATAGTTACTCAAACTGTTTATGAATATCGTTCGAACTTTAAAAAAGATAAAAGTTCATGTGATTTACGTACCCATGACCAAGCGAAAAAGGCTAGTTGAAAGGCATTCTGCAATATTCATAAGAAAGAACAACACAAAATGATCATTATCAACGAAAACTGTATACATATATATCGAAGGGTTTAACGGAATGGAAGTTACCTGAAAGAGAACGAAATGAATGAGGTAGAGGATGATACGAGGACGATTAAACCAGAAGAGATCATCAGCTGGTATAACAATAGGAACTCCCTTAACCACATCTCCTCTCTCATGTATTCTCAATCCCATTCTTGTTATTATCACTTGTAAATTTGTTCCCACCAATAGTATTATCTGCATTAAACAAATTCTCATTAATTTGTAATCACCCCTCTTAATTATATGATTCCTTAAAATCATGAACTCACTCGCTCGAGTCTAACTTATTCGAATTTTATTACTTTGAGCCTAACTAGGTTTGTTCATAAGTAAAAAAAAAAGTAATTTCATGTTATTTTTGATAACTTTATTGAGTCTGACTTATTTTATATCCGACTCAAATGAATTTTGATAACTTTATTGAGTCTGACTTATTTCGAATCACCAACCCAAACGAGTAAAAATGAACGAGTTTAATAAAAATTAACATTTAAAAATCTAACTCGAATCAATTAAATAAAATGTATACAACTAAAAAAAGAAAATGTGAGAAATAATATAAATGTTGCTTACAATAAGTGGAATGAAGGGAAGCCATAGGTAAGAATACCATCCTGCCATGAGAGAAAGCTAGAATTAAAAACTATTATAATATATATATATATATATATATATTAAGAAAGAAATAGTAAATGCCAAAGGGTGAATAATTTCATCATAAATTTATGAATCAATTTTACTTACCATGGGTATTGAAAAGTAGAAACAACACAGCAAAGAACCAGATTGGTGGACTGATCCCCACAACCACTTTGAAATCTTCTTCAAGTGATCTATTGATATATTTCTGAAAATTAAAATTGATTGAACTCTGAGGTGCTAAATGCGCCTGAAATAAAATAAAATAAATAAAATCATTACAATAATTCATATTTAAAAAAAAAAGTCAAGGTTTAAATCTTTCTTTCTGGTAGATTAGTCAAAATTCGACTTAGACGAGAAAAAAACAGAAGAAAAAGTATCTCAAAGGAGAGCTTACCATAATGAAACCATGTCGCAATGTCAAATAATCAACTTTAGGGACAGATCTAACGAACTGTCTGAAAAAACATACCTGATATAACACATATCGAAACACAATCATTACTATTTTCAAAAACATTTTATTTCAAAAGCAACAAAACTAATTCCCTTTTAGCGGCAGTGACAAAAAAAAGTCAAAAACGTAATAATCCTTCTAATCACTTTGGGTCGGTTTCGTTATAATTTAATAGTGTGACGACTTTTACTTGATAGAAATTAATATTTCAGTTCTATATTGACCAAATTTTCTTGTTTTTTTTTTCTTATGATATAATTTGGACTCTGAAAAAGACACGTATATAGACGAAAATTATTTTCATTGTTGTGTCAGGTACATGTTATAGGATTTCAATTGTTGACTAAATTGTTCATCTCATCGGAAATGAAAAATATCATTTTCTTTTTATGGATGACGAAAGAAATCAATTAATTAATTTTATTGTTATGCTTACAATCCAAATGAGAATTGGTGATTTGCTCCAAAAATTCAAGTGTCTTCTTCCAAATGAAGTATCCCTTGCAAACCTAAACCTCTCTGGATCTGCATTTTTCATTTAAATAACCGTTATTAAATGTCGATTGTTACGATAATTATTTTTGTTAGTTAACTTATTAGTATCAAATCAAGTACCATGTGTGAATTGATATTCGATAGTCTTCGTTTCTTTCTCCCATGACTTCCAACTTCTCATCTGCGCGCAATACAATCGACTTCATGTAGTTAGGGGGAGATTTTTAGAGAGAAATAGAGAGAGGGTTTTATGTAAGCATACATACCTTTGCCCTACCTAGAGCCATGGTCATGATACAGTAAAGAACATGAGAAACGGCTAAGACGAAGATGAAGATGTGTAGTTGATGTATACCTTCCGATGATATGAATGGTACCTTACCCTAACCATATCATAAAGAACACAATAAATTTTATTACTAATCAAAACTTCATTCAACATAACTTTAATTATCTGAAAACATATAAATGGTCATTCTAACTTAACAGAGTACATGTTAAGTCATAAATTCTTTTGTACCGCTATCATTATTGATTGTCTTTCAATGCTGTTTTTTACCATTAAGATACAATATTACAATTTCAAACAATTAAAACGTACCTTAGCTGCGCAATTATCAGCTCCGGCAGCTCCAGCTAAACCACGACGAAGATTAGGGTGGGAACTAGTATCTTCATAAACATATGATAGAAGTCTTCGATCAAGAGTAGCTGTTAAATCTTCCGACTTATCAGTTAGTTTTGCTTCTTCTTTTTTGCTACAAGGATGCCAAGTATCTGCAACTTTTTTTGGTATACAAATCTTTGAAATAGGCCCTTGTCCTACTGTTAGTAGTAATGATATAAACCCTAGCAACATCAACTCTGCATGGCACAAAATTAAGAGAGCCCCAAATAAAAAGTTAGAACAACATAAAATATGAAATATATGATGATTGTCACCACAATCTCTTAAAAAAATGCAAAAATATTGTAAATAATGATAATGGGTACCTGATTTGATCTTCTCAAGTGCTTCATTGAGTGCTCTCTTGTTCTTTTTTGTTAACCACTACATACATAAACCCAAAATTTCAAGATTAATTAACAAGAAAAGTGAAGTAATAGATTAAACCCATTTTAGTACTTATTAGTTCACTAATTAGAGACCTAAGTATACAAATAGATATTTGTACCTTCCCAATGAGGTGGAGAATATGTTCAATGATAATGGAAATCACAACCAAAGCAAAACAAACAACTGCAACTGCCCATGTTGGTGTTTCTTCCAAAGAACGACCCGACCCACCGCCTCCGGCCATCAATTCTTCACTAAGTTAGTTAATTTCTCACAACCCCTTTATCAATTCTCTTAATTAATAGTCTTTTTAGTTCTTCAACTAATAAGAGAAGTTAACAAGGAGTTTACACTGAGAAAATCACAAAAACCTCAATCCAACAATGTATAGAGAGAGGGAAAGAGAAAGTTAAGCTAGAGAAGATAGAGAGAGATGAGGAATAAATAGAAAAGAGATTGATGGGTAGGGGAAGAACAAGAAGAAGGCAAAAGGAAACTCATTGTATAGAGAAGACTTTTGACTTTTGGATAGGGAAGTATTCAAACAAACTGACGGATGAACGCGTACGCAATGGATTTCCGTTATTGGACAATAAGCCAAACTTTGTCTTTCATTTTTTTTTTTTGTTGAAATAAGCCATTCATTAAGATATCATAACGTTATTACAATATTTATCTATTAAAATACAAGGAATATCATAAAGTTTGTGCTCCAAACTTTGTCTTTCATGAGACCATATATAATAGGTTAAAATTTTCATTTGACTTTCCTATCTTTCTCTCTCTCAAAAAAGTTATTGCTCCATGATTTTAGAGAGAAAGAAAGTAAGAACAAGTTGATTCATCTTTTTACTCCTACAAGTCCACCTTCTCTTTATTTTAGGTTTGTTATTATGATAATGGCAACTACCAATTTGAGATCAAAATTTGATTGACATGATGATTTGGTGTCCTTTCTTTGTTTTATAAACGTCACTATTGCATATGTTCATGAGTTGTCTTTAGACTCTCCAAGTTTTGTCAAATGCTTTTGACGGCTAAGCAAGTGGTTTGGGCCAAAATAATTTGATCTAATATTCCAATAAATCACTAGAACATCCTTCCTAAAAAAGAGATAGGAATATTTGGTCAAAATAATAAGATGAAATAGCAGTTTAAACCAAAAAAAAAAACTTTGATTTAATGACTGTTTAGTCTAAAATATTTATCCACCCACAAAGGTGAGGTTCACTTTTTTTTTCCTCGTAATAACAAAATACTTTCATTTTTCTTTTGAATATTGACTGTAAAGGTCATCACAAAGGCATGTGATAAGCACGATAACTGTTGAAATACTATTGGCTTAAAGTCTGACAAAATTAAATGACCTAAAGTCTGACGAGTTAAATGGTCTAAAGCTCACATAAATTACTTTATTTATACCCAAGTTCAATACTCCTGGATTTGCACTTCCATGGGATCAAACCTGTGGCTTCTGTAATAGAGAGTATATGCATTTACCAACTGGGCTACCAGTTGTTGGCAAATACCTTCGTTTTATAAATGACTAAATTTAGGATTTCATTTCATTTTTCTTACAATCAAATCCATATTTGTCTCTCCCATATTCCCCTCAATTTTCTACCAGATATATTCATCAAACTACTATGAATAAAAAATGAAGATTAAATGATGCGAACCGAGAACGACAAATGCTTCGTCATTCGAGACGTCTTTATTTCTCACTAAAAACTATAATTGATACCCCGACGTTTGGTTATGTTTGTTTGATTTGATTTTTCGAATCGGCTTGGTACTGTGATGGTTTGATGGTTTATGTTTGATTGGTTTCTTGATTTGTATTTTTAGCTTTAGATTGTGATAGAAAATTAAAGAGTTATGTCGTTTAATCATTTCTGGATATGTGTTGTTTTTGTGTTCTAGTTTAACTTTTACTCTCCAGATTTGTGGATAACGAGATGTTTCATTGTATTTGTTCTGATATGAGCATTTACGACCCACTTAATACCGTTAATATGTTCCTGATCTTGTTTCCAATGTCATATTTTATTTATGTTGCTTCTGATTATATTTTGTGATCTATGTCGTAGACTTCTTTTTTCTTCGATAAGTTTTGTGATCTCGTTTGATTATTGTAGTTATTTGACTTTTATCGTTTTGGTTCAATTCTATTTCGGTTTTGTTCTGTTTCGCTTGTGGTTAAAAAAGATAAATGATCGACTCAAATAGTTGTCTATTTTCTACAAATATTCGTCTGATTTCTATAAACAATTATCTTTTTCTACAAACAATTTGTCTATTTTCAACAAATTATTTACGGTGCTTTATTTTCTACAACGGTTGTTTGTTTTCGACACGTTTTAATTTGCTTTTTATAATCAGAGGCGTTCAGAGTTATAGTGAAGTTAATCAGATGCGTTCTGAGTTATAGTGAAGTTTTCGATCTGTTCTGAATTTTGACGAAGCTTTAGTATTTTTATGTCTATTTTGATATATTTTTTTATGATATTTTTATTTGTTTTCATATATAATTTGACGAAGCTGCAGTTGTTTTTTTGATACAACAGTTGTACGTTCGGTGCATACTAGTGTTCATTTGATACAGACTGTTGTCCGCTCGATAAAAACCTGTGTTTGTTCGCCACAAATCAATAGTTCGTTCAATACAAATTGTTGTTCGTCAATTACACACTTTTAATATGCTTTGAGGAAGATATTTTTTCTTTCATTTTCTATTCATTACTAAGATATGTTTTTTCTCCTTTCTAGAAAGTTGTGCTCTTGATATGTTACTTTAATTATAAAATATTAAAATACTAGGTATAACCCGTGCCTTCAACACGGAATGTTAAATCGAACACTTTACGTGTGTATGGATGATCAAGAAATTTATTAACTAACTATATATCACAATTGTCCTGCAGATAAAGGACTTATATTTTAGAGGTTAAAAACCATACTTTGCAAAAAATTAATTAATATCCTCCATACTTTGCCAATAAGAAAACATTGTGACAAAGAAGAAAATCATACTTTGCAAAACAGTATCGGTTGTTGTAATCTAGAACAATTTAAAATTGTAGCTTTCATGACTTTGACCTGCTCCGTAAAGCTGAAAACATTTAAGCAGCGTTTTCATGCTCTAATCTCTGTCAAGTACACGAACAACATTATCAGTAAGGAAGTATCGATGTTATGGATGCATAATAGAAAAATATCGTGTGGTCGATCTACATAACAAAATTTGGTTATTTTGTGATTGCCTGAGGAACGAAGTTTGACCATCATAGGTAAAGTGTTTTAAGAAAGATGTGATAAAAAAACGTAACAACAATGCATAAGATAACAATCAATGACCATAACTAAATCAAATTTATTAAAAAAGATAACTAAATCTAAGCCAAGGAGAAAGTAATTACCACAAAAACATGAAAATATATACAACATTCTTATAGAAGTTGTAATTTATCATTTATCTCATACGTTAGGAAATTTTGATGACCGTATATCAATAACAGTTGAACCACAAATCTAAACTGATCTATGGACAAATCTGATGTGATTACTGTGTGCCTTTTCTTTTGATTACGTATGTCAATTCCCATATCAACCATAGACCACTGAAACAGCCTTTGCACTTATGGAAAATCAGATAAACAATCTATCAATTTTCTACAGAATAAGTTTATCCAAGCATACATATGATCGACAAAATCAAAGAAATGCGTACATACCATTTGCAATTGTTAGTATTTACGTCATTTCTCATATTCTTCACAAAAAAAAACAAAGCCAAAAAAGCAATCTAAAATCTAAATAAAAAACTAACAATCAATATATCTTAAAGTTCTAAACCATTAGCATCAAACTCCATAAAAGTATTTATATTTAGATCTCTCCTCACTCATAAACATCTAAAAGACTAAATTGATAAAAATATAAAAAAAAAATATCCAAAGTAAATTAACCGAAAGAATGCAAGAAACACTATAAATAAAGAAAAAAATAGTAGAAAAAGTAGATTACCATCTCTCTTGTTGGTGAAGGAAGATCCTCTACTTTGAGTCCTATGATTGAAGTTTCTTACTGAGAAATAACCATGATTTAATGGTCAAAAAACTATAATTCAATGATGTTGTAAATTGGTAAATGAAAAAGAAGTGAAAGATGGAAAAATGTAACCCATGAGACACCTATAAATGCTAGGAATGGTGTTTAAATGAGGACAAAATGATATGTAAGGGCTAGGATAGGTGAATGAAACAGTTTGTAGTTGAGTCATTATTTATGATTTAACTAAAAATTAAAACCGACCTAACATTAAAGATTATAGTTAATTACTGGGCAAAATGATATGTAAGGGCTAGGATAGGTGAATGAAACGGTTTGTAATTGAGTTATTATTTATGATTTAAGAGCAGCTCCAACGTGGGTGGGGCTGGGGCTCCCAATTCAAATTTTGGGAGCCCCAGCCCCAGCCCTCCAACCCGGGAGCCCCGGGGCTGGGCTCCCGGTGGGGCTGGGAGCCCCATGCTCCCGGGCTCCCAAATGGGAGCCCGGGCTGGGGGGCTCCCAGCCCCAAATATAGCCGTTGGGGGTCTCCCAACGGCTATTTTGGGGTGGATCCCCTAAAAAGAGGATCCACCCCACCTTATTTTATTTTTTTTTAATTTTTTTAATTTTTTTTTTAAACTAATTTTTTTTTTAATATTCTTATTATTTTAAATACTACTTTTTTAAGTATTTTTCTCTAATTTTTATTTTTGTGTTTTTTTTTGTGTTTATCTTTTTGAAATTATCTCTCTCGAATAATATCACATTTTAATTCATAGTCGAAATTTAAAATCAAAATTTCGCACACATACTTCGCACACGTATAATATATTGATTTGGGAGCCCCGGTTGGGAGCCCAACGTTGGAATTGAGGAAAGCCCCGGGGCTCCCAAAATTCAGGGGCTCCCAAAATTGGGAGCCCGAGCCCCACGTTGGAGTTGCTCTAATGCCAAAAATTAAAACCGACCTATGTCTTTTGTTTGTCAAAGGATGAGATCGTGCCAAATCGAAACAGACGATTAGATTTATCTTTTGATTTGTCTTTGGTTTGTCATTGAGTTTGTCCTTGTCAGCACTCATCATCCTATTTTATATAATAGATGTAAGGGCTAGGATAGGTGAATGAAACGGTTTGTAATTAAGTTGTTATTTATGATTTAATGCCAAAAATTAAAACCGACCTAACATTAAAGATTATAGTTAATTATTATTTAATGGTTAAGATTTAGTCATATCGATTTGACCCAAAACGGACAGTTGGATTTGTCTTTTGTTTGTCCAAAGGATGAGATCGTGCGAAATCAAAACGGACGATTAGATTTACCTTTTGGGTTGTCATTGAGTTTGTCCTAGTCAGCACTCATCATCCTATTTTGTATAATAGATTTATCATATTTTTTTCTTAGTTTTTGATTAGCATGGAGTTTCCTAAAATTCTAAAGTAAATTACGAGGATGAATGTCTTGGATGAATGTCTTATCAACTATGGAATGACGAATACTATTATGCGAGATAAGATACAAGTAAAATTACTTAAGGCTAAAGTCGTCACGATTTCGGGACCCACAAACTTGATAGAAGGCTTTGGCAAAACTATTGTTATATTACCAAATGGTACAAAAATTGATATTCAAAATGTTTTGTATTCTACTAAATTTGCACGAAATCTTTTAAGTTTTATAGATATTCGACACAAGGGATATAGTATTGAGGCCCCTTGTAACAAAAATAAAAAATGGAGTACTTATGTATTACTTCAGCAGTCTCAAACAATACAAGTATAAGAACGATGGAGTAAAAGTCCAATTCAAAGACTCGTGCAATTTGACACGATAGACTTGGTCACCTGGGTTCTATAATGATACGTCGAATAATAGAAAATTCACGTGATATTTTGAGAACCCCAGAAGTTTTTTGAACCAAACAATTATCCATGTGCAGCTTGTTCTGAAGGAAAGCTAATTGTTCGACCATCTCAATAAAAATTAAGCATCGAGTCACCTAGTTTTTTACAATAGATTTAGGGGAGATATGTGGACCTATTCATCAACTATGTGGTCCATTTTAATATTTTATGGTCGTAACAGATGCTTGAACATGATGTCACATATATTTCTATTATCAAGACGTGTTGTTGTGTTTACTAGACTTCTTGCTCAAATGATAAGGTTAAAGACACGATTCTTTGACTATCAAATAAAGACAATTCATCTGGATAATGCAGGTGAGTTTACATCAAAGACATTCAATGACTATTGTATGTCAATTGAGATTACTGTTAAGAATCCAGTAGCCAATACACATACGCAGAATGGATTATCTTAATCTTTTATTAAACGCTTACAACTTATAGCTCGGCCGTTGTTATTAAAAGCTAAATAACATAGTTCGGCTTGCGGACATGCTATATTACATGCTCCAACAGTGATTCGTATTAGACCATCTGTTTATCATCATTACTCTCAAATGCAGCTTGTATTTAGACATAAACTAAATATATCACATCTTAAAGTGTTTGGTCGTGATGTATATGTGCCGATTTCACCTCCATAACGAATAAAGATGGGTCTTGAAAGGAGTCTAGGTATTTAAGTTGGTTTTGACTCACCTTCAATAATATGGTATCTAGAGCATCTTACAGGTGATATATTTACTATACGGTATGTCGACAGTCATTTTGATGAAAAAAAATTCTACTGTTAGGGGGAGATAAGCCACAAAATGAGGCAAAACGTGAAATTTCTTGGAATATATCTCCCTTATCTCGTCTAGATCCTTGCACCGACCAGTATAAACTTGAAGCTCAAAGGATCATTCATTTACAAAAGATTAAAAACCAATTACCAGATGCACTTACAGATTCAAACTTAGAGAAAGTAACTAAGTCACATGTACCGGCTGTATTACACATGTACATATTGATATTTGTAAAGATCAACTTAAAGATACAAAAATATCTAAAACACGCTTAAAGCGTGGTAGGGTTGTTGGTGCAATAGGTATTACTCTGTGGAAAAGATAGAAATAAGAAAAAAATAAATAACCCTCCAGAAGAGGCACGTACTACACATGTACCTGAATTGAAAGATTAATCCAACAATATAAAACTCATTGATATAAAATTCATTGCCCCAAAAGAGATACATGAACCAATGTGACAAAATTATCGTCTTATTATATTAGTATAGGAAAATGTTGGGAAAGAAACAATATTATCCCTGACAGTGAATTTGCATTTACAATAGGTCCGTATGTAACAGAAAATAATAATGATCCTGGACCACAAAATATTGAGGAATGTCGACAATGAAAAGATTAAAGATTGACCAACTAGAAGGATGTTGTTCGAGTTGAGCTAAATTCATTAGTAGCTGCTAGAGGTTTTAGACCTATAGTTCAAACACCAGAAAATAAAAAACCCATAGGATACAAATGGGTAATTGTACGCAAAAGAAATGAGACAAATGAAATTGTCTGGTATAAAACACGTTTAGTTTCTCAAGGTTTTTTTCAAAGACCGGTAGTGATTTTCAGTCGACATATTCTCCTGTAATGGATTTAATAACATTTCCAATACTTGAGAAGTCTGACAACATCGAAAAGTCTTAAAACACATCTAATGAATCTAGTGACTGCTATGACTCACTTGATAATGACATCTACATGAAAATCTCGGGTGGATATAACTAGACTAAAATATCTAAGTTAGGATCCTCAAACATATATTCGATCGAGTTACAAAAATCGTTATATAGATTAAAATAATGTATAATTGCCTTAGTGAATACCTTTTGAAAGAAGGATAAATTAATAATACAATTTTTCCATGTGTACCCATTAAAAGCATGAAATATCTAATTATAATACATGAATGATAACAAGGTAATAGAATCAACATGAAATGACAATCAATATGCATTGAAGCTCAAAATAAGGATTCATTGATTTATAACATATCTCAAAATAAGCCCAAATATGGGTTTCCTCTACACCCTAGATACAAAATTTAGCTACTCATGGAATCTAAAATAATATTCATTGAATTCATAAAATAAATGGAATTACAAAAGATTAATGGAAAGAAATCACCAAGAATGTTCACAATCCATACTCCCATGTATCTCCATTTTGATGTCCAATTTAAGCTCCAAGTATCTCAAGAATATTGCTCAAAACTCCAAATAATAGCTTATTAGAAGATAAAAGAAGAGAAATTTAGAAGAGAGATAGAAGAAGAGATTTTAGAGAAGAAGGTATGAAGAAATTAGAAGGAGAAAGAAATTAGAAAGAAAATGTAGAGAAAAGATGAAAGTGGTAGAGAAAGTAGAAGAAAAGAATGGTGGCTAGGATTTTTAGTTGAGAAGAGGTAGAGAGAAAAGGAGGCTAAGAGAGGATAAGAAGTGGCTTAGAAATTAGGTAAGGAAGCCTTGAGAGGGTTGTTGAAGTCTAGCTTTTAATGGAGGAGAAAGGATTTATTTATAGATGGGGTTAGGGTTTTTGTTGGGTTAAATGGTAAAAAGGAATAAAAGAGAGGGTTAATTGTGGGATTTTAGGGTTTAAAAACATAAAAACCCTAAAATGAGGGTATACCCCGGCGGCTAGGGTTTGTGGTGTTAGGGTTCGGGTGATTTGGTGTGGCCGGGTCTATAGAGTTAAGCTGCGACGCGCACAGGAGCCGTCGGATTAAAAGACGCGCGGATCTGGAGTGACGGGAAGCTGCCACGCGTCCAGGAGCACGGAACTTAAACGTCTTCGGGTACACGGAATATGCAATAAAGGTATAGATGCACAGCAGCCGTTGGATCTTGATGACGCGGGAGGTTGCGGCCAAGATTAAAACGTGGAAACGGGGCTACCGAGTTAAGCTGCAACGGAATGCATCGGATCATGCGCTAAGGTCTTGTTTTGTTGCTGAGCGAGAATACGGGAATTAGATGCACTAGCCTCCATAGCGCGCCACGTTTCTTCCTCCATACCGCGTGCCCGAATTTCTACCAAAAGTGTCCCACAAGGTCAACAGCATTTGACCCAACTTTGACTTTGGCTAATTCCTTCGTCCGGACTCCGATTTGACTTCCGTTTTCTCCTACGGACTCGTCTCGACCTCTACTTTTCAACCACGCACTGACCTTGGCCAAATTACCAGATTGTCCTTGACTCCAAATGACCAAAATACCCTTTATGCATCTTTTCCTCGTTTTTAACCGTTTTTTGCACCTAACTCCACAAAACACACTTAATCAAGAAAATCAACCATTTTATTATAATAAAGACCCGAAACGAACTAACTTGACTAAATTAAACGACTTAGATGGGACATTTTCATGACCCATCAACCCATTAAAAGAATCTGAACAAATATGCTACTATTGCAGTCCATATAGATGATTTAAATCCTGTTGGGACACTAGAAGAACCCTCTAAGACGGCTAAATATTTGAAAAAAGAGTTTGAGATGAAAGACCTTGGCAAAAGTAAATTTTTTCTTTGTTTATAAAGCTAACATTTGCAAAATATAATTTTTATCCATCAATGACTCTATCCACCATCAGGGGAACAATTAAGATCATCTCGGTGTTGAAGTATCGTATTTGAGGGTAATTGGTGATCTTATGTATCTAGCTAGTTGTACCCGACCATATATAGCATTTGATGTAAATTTATTTGCAAGATACAGTTATGCACCTACCAAAGGACATTGGAATGGTGTCAAACATATATTACGTTATCATCATGTAACTATCGATATGGTTTTGGTTTACTCGAAAGGAGTAAGCTCTCAATTACGTGGCTATGCAGATGATAAATACCTCTTTGATCCACATAAAGTACGGTCATAGACAAGGTATCCATTTACCTGTGGTAATACTGTCATATCATGGAGATCAGTAAAATGAACTATAACATCTATGTCTTTCAATCATTCTGAAACAACATATTCGGGAAACATGTGGAATTTTCTCGATTACGGATACTCCTTTGATTCTATATGAAGATAATACGGCTTTTATTGCACAATTTAAAGGGGGATATATTAAAGGTGACATGACGAATCACATATTTTCGAAGTTTTTCTACACTCATAAGTTGCTAAGAAATGGTGACACGAAAATTAAGCAAATATGTTAAAGTGATAATGTTGTTGATTTATTAACTAAAACTTTACCAACTTGAGCGTTCAAGAAATTAGTCTATAATATCAGAACGCGTCGGCGTAGTGATCTTTCACAATATCAACCGTCTAAACGTTTACGAGGGGTAGTGTTTATGAGGGGTAGTAAATTAAGAAGGTTAGTGATAAAGTTATCTTACATTGTAAATTTTCGAAATGTACTCTTTTCCATTCGCTATCGTTTTACCCCATTGGATTTTCCTGGACAAGATTTTAATGAGACAATTTATGCGCTTCCAGCATCATCAAAGATATAGAAGAACATTGTACTCTTTTTATTTTGTTCACCGTGGTTGCCCATTGGATTTTTTTGGTTAGGTTTTAATGAGGCAATTTCTTGTGTTGTGTACCCGAGGAAGAGTGTTGTAATGTTTTATCTTCCACCAGTTTAATGTGTAATATCTACACTAGTGCGGTCAAATGTAACTTATACCTTAAAGCCACATTCATGTGTAAGCATGTAACTACTTGTGTAAATGTTCATGAATGTGCTTCGCTTGTAGAGCTTGTAAAAGTGGCTCTCTCTCGATGCAATACACACTAATTTGTAGAACATTTTGTTACAATCTTAAGGTAGATATTCTTGGTGTTCTTGGTCTATATTATTTTCTCTCTTCTCTAATTTATTCTTATTTTTTTGGTTTTCCAACAATTTCATATTTTATTAAGTAAGAATAAAGATAGTGGATTTCCCCTCGAATACAAATAATACCGACCACTTTTTTCTCTCGGATACAAATAATATCTTTATTGTTCGCATAATTTATTTGTTTGATTCCGTAGGGCACATTACAATGTAAATGTTTTCAAATGATTTATATCTGTCATTAGAATGGTAAAATCATAAACAAATAACTTAAAAAATATATATATTATTTGACTCAAAATATTTATATATAGATGCATAATGTTGTATCAAACAATAAGGGAATAATTATTGTTGTTGTTGTGAAAACCCTATCAAAACAACATAATGTTTGAGAAATTATGCGAAATTAATGTTGTAACAAAAGATAAGTTAGGTAATTAATAGAACAAAAAGGCTGACCAAACTCTAATTTTATGTTTCAACGACAACAAGAAAATGTCTATCTCATCAAAAAAAAAAACAAGAAAAATGTCTAATTTTATAAAGAATACATATATATATTGATGAAGTGACAGTTTGAATATAGGCAATAGAATTCCAATTTCCTAATTAATTCAAACTAATACATCTATCCGTGTGTGTATAAATATATATTATTTGATCCATTATCCAGGGACGGTAGAAGGAATATTAACAATTCAATATTCAATCGGAAAAAAGCTTGACTTTCTCGGAGAAATTAAGCAGTCAAATATGTTAAAATAACTAAATTATTTATTTATTCAATTTAAAAAATCATCTCATAAATCATTAAACATAAAACAATTTATGTATGCTTCTGAAGACACCAGACCAAATCACTGTAAGTAGGCGGTTGTATAAGTATCGAGACTTACAATTATTTCCTTTATAAGTACTGGGCCAAACTATAAGCACCGACCAATTTGATTTAACCCGAATCATCCATCCATTTCCCTCTCACGAAACTAGCCGGACCAGACTTTCATTTTCTGTCCCCTATGTTTCTTTTCAAGAACCGAACCTCTCCACACTTAATCTCTCATAATCTTTTTCTAAGCTTCTTTTCAAGATCTGAAACCTAAGAAGTCTAACCGGTCAGTTGATCCGGGACCTAACAGGCCCAAACGGATCAGCTGATCCGGGACCTAAGAAGACCAAACAGATCAGTTGATCCGGGACCTAAAAAGACTAAACAGATTAGTTGATCCGTTATGGTTTGTTAGGTCCCAGTATGTAGCCTAGATTCATATTTTTTTTGCACCAAACTATATATTACGTGTTCAAATATTAAATTATGGGTTAGAAAATGTTTGTTTACATCATTGCAAACATCAAATAATATATGATGACGGAGAATATCAGTGGTAGTTGGCCTTTACATAGGGTTTCCATTTAGGTAAACCAGTTAGACTTCCTTTTATTTTGAAAGAAGAAGATGGAACAAGCAACCGAAGGTGAACGTCACCCACATTATTTCAACTATGTTTATTAGTTCAATATATGTTTACTTGTTATAAATATTTGATTTATGGTGGATGACTACCACACTTTGTAACTCTCACCACCATAAGTTCTCCATTATTACTTTGTAATCAAACACCATTATTGTGTGACTCTCCATTGATTATGTAACTCATCAAGAGGCCTATATAAAGTGCTTCCTTGCCAGTGAATGAGATGGACCAATGTACCAATGGATGAATACAATCTAGATTCTTCTTGTTCCTATCTCTTGGTCTATATTTTCGTTGTATTCCTTCTTCCCTCTTTTATTTTTCACAATACGTTATCAGCACCAATTGCTCTGTGATTAAAGGGAAGAAGAAATTATCAACTCCTTGATCAAGATATAAGCACATAAAAGATTGGTAAGTTTGGTTAATTGTTATTGGTAAGTTAAAAGGTATTTGGATCTTTATTTGTTGAATTTACAAACTTATTATTCTTATTTATTGCTAACAATTTATTTTATTGTTGGTGAGACATATTAAATCATATCAGAAGGATATGAGAATTGCATAGATGAAAGGATTAACTTTCCAAACTAATATGAATGTTAATGCAATTCATTCGATGGTAAGGTCAATGTAAGTTATATCTTCAAAAAGATTTTAGTATCACTCTCATAACTAATGTTTGGTGTTCTATGAATACATTCTAAGTGCATATTTTGATAAATTTTTTACAGTTACATGACAACCAATAATTTTTAAGATATAAATCTTAAGGATGATGAAATGATGAAAGTATCTCATATAAGTACTTTAATTCTCCCTTCTTATTAGATCTGTTAATAAAGATTATTTGAGGGAGAAAATTTAACCATCTGATTTTGATTAAAATAAAATTGAACCATCTATTTGTATATGAGATTAACAAACCTGAAGTTTGGTGTGTCTTCAAATCTCAAAATACTTAGAAGAGTTTGAAGTATAAATTTCTATGAGATGATATTAAATCAAATCTCTAAAGGATGAAAATATATAACCACTATGAGTTGGTCAGTTATCACCAAAATTGTAAACCATTGCAAAACAAATTAAATTTGTTTACTCATTCCTGAAGAATGAAAAATATTGATATTTCAGTATTGGAATTATTTTCCATTGATTCCTAAGAGATCACAAGTGAACTTGTGTTACGAGAAATACTTCAGTATTGGTATTATTTTCCATTGATATTGCAGTATCTGAATGAGTTGTAAATTCTTAGAAAATAGAATTTGTTGAATGTCTGCTTTCATATTACACCTAAAATTGTAATACTAAAAAGAATGTGATGATGAATTTTAATATAAAAAAATCACATGAAGATGATATATCTCACGTATAATTAATCATACATGAAGTTGTGATATTTGAACAAATTGCTCACACCTGAAGTTGTGATTAGATAACAGTTTTGGTCTTACAAATCATATGATATGAAAATAGGAATCAAGATTTGTTCGAAGCAATTGACCCTCTTTCCGTCTTTGTCACAATCTTGAAGTATATGCGCACATGACGTATGTTTTTTTATTATCAAATGAGACAAATCTATCGACATTAGGGGGAGGAAGTCCTAGTTCAATTTCGTAAATACTTGAAAATTATCAAGTTTCTCTCATTTAAAATTGATAAAAGAAGAATTCACTACCTCCAAATACTGATATTTTCCAGAGCTTCACATGCACATGTACGGATAAAGGTCATGATCGAAAGATAAAAAATGTTGAGCTGATCAAAGTGGCATATACTCTTGGACACTAAAGGAACAAGTTTGTATAAGAATCCTCCTTAAGAGGTTATCAAATGATAAACAAAAACGATTCATGTTTGTTTCTAAATCAAATCCCCTGAAGAGGATATGTCTGAAAAGAGACAATGACTCTTAACGAGGCACGAGTACCCAAACGAGACAACTCATTGAAGCATATGCACTTTGTGGAAGTTTGTGAGATCAAATTAAATCGTTAATGATGCATTTTCTGAAAGTAGTTGCTACCATTGATCGTATTGATTCTACATTACTCAAAATAATTGACTAAATTTTGACGAAATTATTATTATTTATGATTTTTCTTACAAAACAATTAAGTCTTCAGACATGAAGTCGAAGCACTAACCAAGAATTACTCTGAAGGTAATAAAGTAGATATATGTAAGAAATAAAAAGTCATTTGGTCTATAAAGGGCTTTACTTCCATTTATAAATTTTCTATATGATTAAAAAAAATTTCGAGTTAAGTTATGAAGTATTGATAAATCTTATTGTGACTCCTGAAGAGTTTATCAAGGCTTGAGAGTAAAGTCATGGAAAAGATTACTCGAGAAAGAAAAATCTTAACAATATGGTCAGGAGAGAAAGGCTCTAAGCCTCAAAGGAACTCATATTATCTCGATTTATCATTTGTCGTGGAAATTCAGATCTAGAAGTACCTATATAGTACAGACAATACATTACGTATGTTGTAATGTGGTTTCAGAAAACAACCATCATTCATATATAAAATGTCAATCGATTTGTACTCTTTTTCCTTCGTCAAGGTTTTGTCCCATAGGGTTTTCCTTGTCAAGGTTTTAATGAGGCAATTAGACGTACTTGAAAATTGTTTTAATCTTATAAAAGTTGTAGTTTTTTCCTTCGTTCAAGTTTTGTCCCATTGAATTTTCCTGACAGGGTTTTGGCGAGACAACTAGTCATCGAATGATGAGTTTAACACCTATTATGTGTGTAAGGTGGATTGTGCATAAAATATATGATGCAAATTGAAATGTGATTTGTACATCAGTTTCACAAAATATGAGAATTATCTTATCGATGTATATAGCACACAAATATGAATCACTAGAAAGTGAGGTCAACAGAAATCCCTGAAGGATTTAGCAAGCTTCAATCTAAAGTATGCATAAACTTTAAAGCGTTATATGAATGCAACTTGAAATGTTAGATGCTACTTATTATATTTTCGTATATATATACCAAAAGGAAGCTGACAATAAAAAGTAGAACAATACCCTTAACCTTCATGAGGGGGAGCACGTTTATGAAGACACTCTATACTTCATTTTCATACTGTACTCTTTTTCCTTCGTTAAGATTTTTCCCACAGGGTTTTTCCTAACAAGATTTTAATGAGGCAGATTATGTGTTCATCAAAGATGTACAGGAACAAAGAATTTGTACTTTTTTTCCTTCACTATGGTTTTGTCCCATTAGATTTTGCTAGTAAGGTTTTAATGAGGCAATTTCTGATGTGGTGGACATCCAAAGGGGAGTGTTATAAATATTTGATTTATGGTGGATGACCACCACACTTTTTAACTCTCACCACCATAAGTTCTCCACCATTACTTTGTATTCAAACACCATTATTGTGTGACTATTGGTTATGTAACTTATCTAGCTAAATGCCTATATAAAGAGGTTTCTTGCTAATGAAGAAGATATATGTATCAAGGTACCCAATGTATCTAAGAATCAATATACCAAAATAGAGAATTCTCTACAAACATATGAATACAATCTAGTTATTCTTGTTCCTATCTCTTGGTCTATATTTTCATATTTCTTCTTCCCTCTTTTATTTTTCACAACACTTATATTCAGATTATACTTTTTTTTTTCTTTTGAAAATCATTAGTAAGTTTTTCTTTGATAAAATAGATTTGGTTGGTGTTACGGGGAAATAAAGAAATTTTAGGTGTAAAATTTTGAGTGGAAACAAAAAAAATTTAGAACTTTTTGTTTTCCCAAACACCCAAACCCTTGTACTTTTCGGGTTCTTCTTCACTCTTCTTCCTTTCTAACTACCACCATCAACTCCGATGACCTCTACCACAAATTCCGACAACACCTTCACCATCTCTGGCAACACTTCTTCCTTCCACATCTTCTTTTTTTCCCTCCTCTCTCTTTCTACTCTCTCTCTCTCTATCTCCGGCGAAGGGGAGGATCCCCTTCGCCACAGAGAGTGAGAGAAGAGAGAGGGAAGAAAGATAAAATATGATTTTCCGACGAGTTTTGGCAGCCGACGACTATGCCGGCAAGAGACTATGTCGGCAACATATATTAAATAGAGGGTGTGTTTGGGGAACATTTTTAATTCCGCCCTTTGATATTTTATTCTCCGCAAATTTTTTTTTATTTCCTCAAAACATGAACCATAGATTATTCACTTTCTCTTTTTTTTTTTTTGTTGTTGAAACAAGATTATTCACTTTCTCATTATTCAACTATTATTGTTATGACACATTTAAGTAGATATATAATGACAAATTACATGAAACAACTTAAAAGGAAAATCACATCTCTCAAATATCAGAACCCACCTTGCAACAAAAGAAAATATGGAACCCATGAATTAAGACGTTTTGGATGGGGATTAAACAACCACAAATACTTCTGACTATAATCCGCCACTTTACTTATTTTGTTTGAAAATGATTTGTCTTATAATATTACCAAGAGTAATATATCAAACAATTGACAAAATAAACTAAAAAAAATCCTAAAATGGCAAACATCTGCTTAATTGTGCAGCTTCTAATTCAACACAATGCCATAAACTTTGAGCATTCTCTCATACCCTAGAATGGGATCCTACCACTAGACGGAATGCCCGAACCAGATAAATTTAGGTAATAAACGGCAAATAAGTGAAAAACAATCCAAGTAGTTTTCTTCGACAATCTATCTTATATAAGGTGATACCTATAAAGGAATCAATACATATGAAAAATCATAGTGTAAATAGCATACATGAATGTGAACATAACAATAATCACTAATAATTTATATATGAATCATAAGAATTGCTTAAAACATTCTGTCTTTGACTAACTCGTATTAGATTGATTAAGCATGAATTGTTGTTGGACAAGACATCTAATCCTTTACTCTTATTCTTTATTCTTTTGCCTATAAATGTATAATTTGGATTAACAAAGTTACTTGGCTTGATGTGGCATGGATTTATTTTCTAAGAAAGATCTGAACATGATAAACGATTGTCGAGGGCGATGAAGTGGAACCTTATGTCCTGCACCCATTATCGTCACAAAGGTTAGTCCTTTGTATACTTGGCTCCACCCACCCACCTACGTCGAAACAAAAATTAAAGGAAAAAAGTTAGAGTAAATTATGACATTCAAATCACATTAAAAGTATAATTTAGCACATTTTTACAACTAACCTTTCCGTTGTCATACCACGGATACCAGTTTATAAGTGTGGGTAGATTGAGAGCACCAATAGAATATCGAGTTGCAGTCACTGGAACGATACCATCTGTGTCTCCACTGAACGAAGAGTGCAAACATAAAACGTGAAATTCATATACGAGTATTCTCCGAATACGTGTTAGTTGATTACTTTATGATCCGAAAAGATTCACCATTATGTTACAAACTTAGCTATATAATGGAAGACTAAAAGTACAAAATCGAAGACTTTACCTATATACCCAGATCTTGAGACCAGCTGATATAAGTTCTTGATAAATAGGAAGCATGGATTTTGGAGAATCTTTCCAGTGTTTTGGGATTATGTCACTGCCATGGCAGAATTCAAGCAATTTTGATAGAACGAATACGACATAATAGTTAAGCAAAAGAAAGTAGAAAGTTTTCGGAAGGAATATTAAAAGTACCTGCATAAATCCCAAGCATAGGGAATTTTAGTAACATTGGCATGAAATGCTTTCTGAACTTCTGGGTGGTTCAAGTACAACTTGGAATACCTCTCAATGCAAGGATCATATGCTCTAGACATTTTCCCCTGATATTGAACAATATGAAACATCTTACAAACCAAACTTATCTAAGGGGAAATGAAATCAAATATCTTTGAGAAAAGTAAAACTGTACTTTGACACAAAACCAATACTCTGACCGTTAAGTATTGAAATATATAAAACCGATTATGGAATCGGTTAGGATGAGCCGTTTTTATGGCCTTCCCAACTTTAGATTTGAAAAACTTTGTATTACATATCCCGATCGATTCTGAAATAAAGATCTAAAGTCAATAACAGAAGGCAAACGGAGTGACAACGAAAGCTTACATTACGACCCCGTGAGTTGCGTTTAGGAGCTGCAGTACTGTTGCAAGGAAGTGTATTTAAACTATAAAGGTCGATATTTCCTTGTTCAGTATGTGCCACATCGATTACATTTTGGCATTCAACTGAAGGATGCTGAGCAGATTCATTATAACAAGTATCTTTCAAAGTTTTATAGGTAGAATCGGAAATCAAACCGCGTGTCCACCAATACTCGAAAGTACCCACCAAATCATTATAATCATCAATAACGGCATTCCCAACCTAAAAAACAAATAATCGTAGATACTTCAATTCTTCATATTTTTCAGTCACAACTATACATGAAACAATACATGAGCCTAAAATTTTTGACTCTTACCATAAAACCCTTGAAATTAAGAATAGGATTTTCAATTCCTTTGTTTCTCTCATATACAATTTGAGACAATTGAGGAACATAATGACCTAGAACAATGACAAACAGGACTGGTTATACTCAAAATTAAATCGGGTTTTCGAGTATTAAACTCAAGAAAAGTTTAGATCAGTAACTCAACCTGCATAACTTTCACCAGCAATGTAGAAATCTCTATACTTGTATTGGGGGAACCTTTCTATCCATTTGATAAGGAAATTATATGTATCTTCAGCTACAATTTCAGAAAACCCAAATTCCATAATCATCTTAAATTGTCATTATTCACTAATTACACACCAAATATTACAGAAAAAAAAATTACAGATTCGTTTCATGCTCTCTAAGGTCATGTTTGGCGAGCAGGAATGGAATGTTTATCAGGATTCGCATTACAAACTCGTGTTTAGTACACAGGAATGTGCCAAACTTCGAATTTCCAGTGGAATAGGATTTTCCGTTTGAGGAATAATCCTAAACCCATGGGGTAGGGTTGCTATCCTATTTTCCTTGCCATCATATATAGGTTAAATCGTCTACAGACAAAATCAATATCTAACAATCTTATTCCTGACAAAACCAAAACAAAACATATGAAACCATAAAGTATTGCGATTACTCGGAATCCTAATCACATTAGGGGTTCGCAATTACTACTAATAACATTCTTTTCGCGTGTGCCAAACATGGCTGAACAGAGAAGGAAAGATGATGAAAACTCCATTGAAACAAGGCAGAAAATTTTTAACGCAATGGAAGTTACCTGTGCTTTTGTCACCAAAATTATACAAATCAGATGTGGTATTTGAGTATGAGAATCCAACACCAGCAGGAGCTTCAAGAAATAGCAAATTGGCCACTATAAAGTAAACAAAAAGAAAAGGAAATGAAATTAGAATATCCATCAAAATATAGAAATCAAGTCTTTAATTGAAACAACAAAGGTTTTGTCATCAAGTTTTCTCCGCTGAAGGGTCTTTCGTTTGTTGGTTCCCTCTCACGTTCAAAGTGGAAATTGTCGATCTATGTTTTTACTTATGGTGTGTTTGGTTGCAGGATTCCTAAGTAGGATTCCTATCAAAAGTGGAATTTGGTAGGAATCATGAATCCTTGGTCTGTTTGGCTACCAAGAATCCTAGGACTCTTGAATCCTAAGGATTCCTAATTCCAAAATTTGAATTGGACCAAAATCCCACCCTACCCCCTAGGATTTGCTAGGATTTTAGATTAATGACCTTAAATTTCAAACTTAAAATCAACAAAAAAATATTTCCTTCTACAAAATCATTATTTTTTTCTAAAATCATTATTTTTTTCAAAAATTATATTTTTTCTAAAGACGTTTAAAAATACTCAAATAATAATAAATCATAGGATTCTTAGTTGCCAAACAAGCCAAAAATCATTACTTGGATTCATGAATCCGTGGAATCATGAATTCCAAGGACTCATGAATCCGCGGATTCATGATTCCGCCATCCAAACACACCAATAATTTTTTAAAAATTATTATTTTTTCAAAAATCATTATTTTTTCAAAAATCATTATTTTTTCAAAAATCATTATTTTTTCAAAAATCATTATTTTTTTCAAAAATCATTATTTTTTTTCAAAAATCATTATTTTTTCAAAAATCATTATTTTTTCAAAAATCATTATTTTTTCAAAAATCATTATTTTTTTCAAAAATCACTATTTTTTTTCAAAATCATTATTTTTGAAGAATAATGATTTTTGAAAAATAATAATTATTTTGTAGAAGGAAATACTATTTTTGAAAAAAATAATGATTTTCGAAAAAAATAATGATTTTGAAAAAAATAATTTTTTTAAAATAATTATTTTGTAGAAGGAAATAACTATTTTTGAAATTTTCGTGAAAAAAATAGGTTTCATGAAATTTCAGTTAGCTTCAGACAATATTTGGATGAGATTTTGTTTTTGGGATGTTATTCATGAATTTGAAGGATATTATTTAATTAGATTCTTATTTTGTAAGAATCCAAATATAATAGCCAAACAAACCAAAAGATTTTTAATGAA
This sequence comes from Eschscholzia californica subsp. californica, assembly GCA_002897215.1. Taxonomy (NCBI): domain Eukaryota; kingdom Viridiplantae; phylum Streptophyta; class Magnoliopsida; order Ranunculales; family Papaveraceae; genus Eschscholzia; species Eschscholzia californica. The sequence goes on along the minus strand of BEHA01002032.1, from coordinate 168,528 downwards.
GGAATCAAGAATCCTAGAATTCTTATTGGTTACCAAACAAACCAAAAGAAACCATTTGGATTCATGAATCCGTGGAATCATGAATCCCTTGGACTCATGAATCCGTGGATTCATGAATCCTGCAACCAAACACACCATTAGTTTGTCCTCCATCTTTTGGAGCAGATAAAAGGAGAGAAAGTTCGGGTATGGGAAGAAGACCATTCTTCCATTCTTGATAAGCCATTATCATAATTAGGCGCTTTAATTAGTTAAAATAATTGTTTGATTTGGTGATTTTCTTCAAGTATTTTATTTCAAAACTTCAAAATGCTTACTAATCAAACAATTTAATTAGGCTTTCTTTTTTATGATGGTGAAATGGATTTCAACATCCCCTCTATCTACATCTATCACCTATTAGTTAATTAAGTTGGTCTTTGCTGGTTCATCTACAACTTCCAATTCAGATTTGGCTAGAACAATATAAAGAAAAAAGAAAGAGCATCAAAAAGAAGATTGCAAAACATACTTTAAATCAAGAGGACAACATGTTATTCAATCAACAACCTTTATTTAGTTCATCGTTCCTACGTATATTTAAGTATAATAAAGTTTAAGACCTTTAGAATTTTCTCATTTGTGATCTTTAGGATCTTTGATCTGTGACCTTTATTGTATTTTTATTTAGTTATTGTAATGTTTGTACTACTTTAGCTTCATGTTCTACTTTACTTTTGTAAGTCTTAGAGCATCTCCAATGGGCAACCTAAACTCTAACAATTAGAGTGCCACATATAAATTTTTGGAGTTTTTGTTAGAAAACCTTCTCCAGTATGACACTTTGTTAGACACTTTATTATGAGGTGGATGCGTTTATTATAGAGTGTCTTCTAGAGTTTTCTAATAGCCACGTACTCACACTCTACAACTTTAAACCAATAGACTTTTTTTTAAACTACTTTTTTCCTATTAAATGTAAGAGTGATGTGTATCATAGAGAGTCATTTTAGAGATCTCCATTGTAGACATAGAAAATTTAGAGTGACTCTCTTTTGCCACTTAGGAAAGAGAACCTTCATTGACACTGGACAACTACAACTTTGAGAGTTTCTATTAGAGTGTCCCATTGAAGATGATCTTATGTTGTAACTTACTTGTGTAAATCTCATGTTATACTCAAGGGAGTCAAAAGTCTCAAAACCATGTAATGTATTGGATTGAATTCCTACGTATGAATAAATGTCCCTTGAGTGAATGTTGATCGACTAAGTCTTTATGCATCGGAGATTTTTATTTATGCCCCAAAGTCACGGCCAAAATTTTTTTTTTATCTCTAGAGTTTCTGTTAGAGTGTCCCATTGAAGATGATCTTGTCCCATTGAAGATGATCTTATGCTGTAATTTACTTTTGTAAATCTCATGTTGTATTATAAAATTACTATAAAGAAAAAGGAGCTCAGTTGAAAACAATGGTTAGTTGGGTCGCAAACAAATGTATGAACCAATCTACTGACCATCCTTTCATGTTAGATACCGCAAAGAAACCATAAAATAAGTCGAAACCCAACTCCGAGGGCCGAAACCAGCCCTCGATTTCAAGTTAATTAACTTATCTTTCAACAAAAAGAAAAAGAAAGTTAATTAACTTACATTTATTCCAAGAATAAGGATTCATGTAAAGGGTTTTTCCATTTGGTTTGATCCGAAAAGGTCCAATTTCTACAGCAGCTCCAAAAGCAACAGATGAACAACCAGGTCCTCCACCAAGCAAAAGAACAAGTGGTCTTGACTCAGCATTCAGGTTCTTTGGTGACTCAGTCAACCAGTAAAATAAAGCTCTTCCAGCTTGTTTATTAACAGTAACATAACCAGAGTATTGAGAAAACCCCACATCAGTGGGTTGACCAGGTAACTCAGTGATTCTATCTAATTCTTGGTCTGAAGTAGTAGTAGTAGTAGTAGTAGTAGAAGAAGAAGAAACAAACAGAAGAAACAAATAAACCAAAATAGGGAACTTGGAATAAGAAGAAATATCCATGTTTTCTTCTTCAAACTAAAAAATAAAGTTAAAAAAGAACAGAAAGTAAGACAAACCCAGATCTTAAATTATATGGGTTTTCGTTTGATATGCAATTATTAAAAGTGGGAATAGATGACAAAGAAAAGAGAGAAGAGTTTGAGTGGTTGATATAATTCCTTTTCTCCTCTTATCATATCTGGAGACTGGAAGTCTTGGGCATTAGGTGTGTGATGAATTGTGAGTAGGGACAATAAGACAATCTTTCTTTGGGGCTAATTAGTTTTCAATTACGTATTGTTTTTGGAGTCTTGGACCGGGAAGGTGCATGTATTTTATTAAGGAGTATGGAGTTTTCCATAGGTAGAGTGTGGGCACCAATTTGGTAGTCACTTCGGCCAAGAGCGACGTAGAAATCTCCTAACGAAAACTATAATATTTAGGATTTTTTTTTCTTTATTTGGTGTTGAATTAAATGCCCACATGATGAGCATGGGACTAAAGCTAAGACCACACGAGATTAACTCTAACTCAAACATCAACAAAAGACACATATTGTGATAGAAAAACAACACCGTTCGGGGAGAATGCGAGAATAGTTCGACTTGAACAATGAATATTCGTAACAGAAAATATAAGAGTCCATGGGTATATAGACCAAAATCATTTTCATAATAGGTATATAGACCAATCTTCCCAAAATATGGACATTTAGTCCTTTTACAATAAGGGCATAAATAACTCATACTTTATTGATAAATACCCTCCATGTCCCTCGTCTAAAAAATCCGGGGTTGTTAAATTTCGGAATGAATCCGGAAAGTTTCCCAAACCAGGGGGCGTGATTTGGGGAAGATATTTAACTTTCCCAAACCAGGGGGCGTGATTTGGGGGAGATATTTAGGTTACAAACTGAAAAGATTTAATAGGAAGTAACGGATCAAGGATATTTTCCAAAACAGATTTTTCAAAACAGATTTGGAAAACGGATATTTTCCAAAACAGATTTTCTCTCTCATCCTTTCAGATTTGGAAACCAAATCTATATATCACTTTCTCTCACTTAATTTTCAGATTTGGAAAGAGTATATTTTCTGAGATCAATTAGCGTGATTTGGGGGTTAATATTCAAAACATATATATCAACTTTCTCTCACTTAACTTTCATTTTTTACTCATACATAAACACACATCGAATACAAATTATGAAACAAGTTCGTAAATTATGTGTTATTTATGACGAGGAAACCATCATTTGTCATGTATATAACGTAATTTATCATATGCGTGTGTGTCATCCATTATGTACCATTGAATACTTAGATTATTTTCTGACATAAATTACTTGTTTTTTATGTCATGTTAGGAAATGTACCATTGAATCCATTATGTACCATTGAATACTTAGATTATCCATTATGTACCATAAATTATAGTAACTTGTTAGGAAATGTAAATCTGAAATCATGTTTTTTTTAATAAAGTATGTGATTTATCATAAATTATGTATACTTTATAGAAAATAACAACCTTTGTACGACTGAAAGGAAATTTTATTGAACAGTAATCTGTGTTTTATTGTAAATGAAAAGAACATAGTAGACTAGGTAACTTAAAAACAAACTCCGTCAGAATGTTGCCCGAGCTCTCGATCCTTACTGTCTTTGGTCTTCCAGGTTTACGGCGAATCAAACATGGTAGTGTTTTTTACTCTTATTTAAATGTACATGGTTCATCGAAGTTAGGGGCAGGGTTTATATGTTCCTTGTAAGTCTTCACGTAAGACTCCGTTGTCCAAACAGGATCATAGAAACAATCTTCTTCATCGTAATTTATACTTCTATAGTTTATGTGATGATTCTGTAAGAAATTCCATCAGTGCTGGTTTACTACAAGAAAAAAAAAACATATGTATTAGTTAAAAAAAATTATAATCAAATTTACATACATTAATAATGAAACATTTAATAAAAAACAAATGAGATGGATCATAAATAACAGGTACAGATCAATAAATTATGTATAATGTATGAAAAAGTACACTTGTTTATTAGGTTAAGAGAAGTTTTATATGCTTGTCATGGCCACTGATCTGGTAAAAAAAGGACGTGTAATGTTGGATAAATTTTTCATACTTTACGAACCTTTGATCATTAATACTATCATCTTACGTGAAATGTATGCAGATTGTATCAGAAAGTATGGTAATTTACCGTAACGTAACTGTAATTTTTATTCTGTTACAAGAATCAGAAAGGATAAACATCAAGATATTATTAGCAAATTTTATCAGAAAACATGAAAAGTTATCGTAAAGTACCTGTACTTTATATTCTGTTATAGGAATAAGTGTGGATAATCACAAAGATCAAGAACTGTACGGACAGATGATTCTGATCTGCAAAAAAAACAAAAAAAGAAGAGGATTTAACGTAGATCTGAAGAAATATACAATGAACATTGGAAGGAGAAATAACATACTAACATTGAACAAATCATTAAATAAGAAATAAACATCAAAGATCTTAAAGAGTTATGAAAGTTTTAGAGAGAGAAAATATAAATCTTCCATTCGAAGGTAGTTAAGATTACAGCAAAACAGATTCAAAGTTATTGAAATGGAAAACAAGAAAAGAAAGACCTAAATCAAGATTTGATGTTTTCAACGATTCTATATGAATCTTTAACCTATAAAGCAATAAAGATAAGATTTTAAACCTGAATAACAATGGCTAGAATAAAGAGATAAACAGTATCAAACCTAAATAACAATGGAGGTTTTGATGAAAGCTCTTGATTGAATATTAAACAATGGAATTTTTAACAGCTGGTGGTGAGTTTAATTTATGTTTAATGAAGATTTCGTTTTTAGAGAGAGAGATGGAAAGTTACCGGATTTCAGTTACGGAATATTATCAACATAGTAGTTAGTTACAATTCAAACGTGATTGGAGAGAGAAAGTTGAGATAAAAATGGAAAAAATATCTTTAACAGTTTAGAATGTAAATCACGTTTTGATATTAAAGAAGGTTAATATAGGTATTAAATCTTTAATATGTATTATATGGATTTTTGTTTTCTCTCTAGATGAGACCAAAAGGACTAGATATTCATTTAAATTATTATTTAGGTTTTGAAATCCTTTTTAGGATTATAGAGGACTATATCTCCTATTAGGACCCTATTTTTGGTCTATAAACTCAAAAATTAAAAATATAACATGTTTGTCATGTCTTAATCTTCATCACAGGCAGACCTACGTGTAGACTAGTTTGAGCTATCATCCATATTGGAAATTAATAGAAAGAGTAGTGTTACGTGACAGTAACAGAGTAGTGGTACACTGATTAGTCTTTTGCCTTTGTGCTCCATTGGTTCTGATTTTGATTCCCAACCAAGTTACTTTAAACATTCCCTTGGAGGTTGAAGTTGAATTGATTCAACCACATTTTACATGGTTGTCGGCTCGCAATCTGAATATATATATATATATATATATATATATATATATATATATATATATATATTCAGAATATTTATACATAGATGCATCCACCCTTATTACTGTTAACTATTGATGTAAAAAGAGGTTTTAATAAATATGCCAAAATATATTTTCTTCTTTAAATTTTGAACACATATAACTTTTTCATTAAATAATGTCAGATTTCGATAAAACTTATATAAATGACTTTTCATTAGCTCGCTAACAAGATCCACTTTCGATACATTAAAAAAATAAAAAAAAATTCAGAAAACAATGTTTTTCCGTTTCTATGCAAACTGGGATTGCAAAATGTGAGTTGCAAACTGGGATTGCAAAATGTGAGTTGCAAACTGGGATTGCAAAATGTGAGTTGCAAACTCGGTTGTAAAATGTAAACATCAAACATGATTTGCAAGCTTTGCAGAATGTAATCTCGGGTTGCAGATTTTGCAAACTCGATTTGCAAATCGCGAACAAAAAAATTGAAGTTTCTTCTTTAAATCTGAAAATTTTCTTTATCATCATCATCATTAGATAAATTAGGATTTCAGATCTTGTTGCAAATCATCATCATCAACAGTTGATTCTTGATAAGCAAAAACTGAACAAACAAAAATTAGCCTAAAAAAACATAGCGATTAGAGAAATAAACAGGCAACAATGTCATCTAAAAGCCAGAAATTATGTAGTAGAAAGAGATCTAATAGAATGTGACTGGTTATTAACGACCAATTAAGTTCACCTTCCTTAAGGAATGCCAAACAAGTTGGAGTTTAAACTAGTAACTAGCAAAGATCAAAGTATCAATGTTTTTTATAATGATAATCAGAATGCAAATTAAACCCTAAACATCGTCACAATGATCTAATGGAAGATGAAGATCTCCTGTAGATGAAGAGGAACGCAATAGTGACATTATGTTGTTTTTTATCTAGATATGTGTTGAAACTTGCACCATTTTCGTTTTCCCCTTTTAACCTAGTTTTTGAATTTTGTGGTTAAATATGAGGACCTCCTGGAGATGAAGAACTCATGCAGATAACAAACTCCAGAAAATGACGAACTCTTGAAAATGACGAATTAAAATGATGAAGAACTCCTGAAGATCCTTCGGAGATGAAAAACTACTGGAGATGACGAATTTTAGGACTAAATATATAGAACTTCTGGAGATGATACTAGTACTTTGTGAAGGGGTAAGAAGAAAATTGGTTGGAGAAGAAGAATTAGGAAGAAATTGAACTCCCTTTTATATGAAAATACTATAAACCTGATTAATAATGGTGGCCAATACGTGGACAACTGTTTTTTTTATATGGACAACTATTTTCGGGTCTGGTGCGAATCAATTATGCTTGACTTAGTTGACTTTGATTTAATAAGGGGACAACTCCATAAAGTCTTAAATATTAACAGTTACTAACTTGTGGACCATTAACAAAATAATAGTTCAAAATTGAAAACCTAAGTTATCTTCTTCTTCATCATCTTCTTCTTCTTCTTCTTCTTCCTTCTTCTTAGTCTTATTCTTATTCTTGTACTGCTACTAAAAGTAAACTATAGTTTCTACCACTTCCTTTTGTTTTTTATCAAATCCTATATGAATGAAGAAGATAAACCTCATCCACTTCCCTTATTTTTTAGTAAATTTTTTAGTAAACTATAGTTTCTACCACTTCTCTTTGTTTTTTAGTGAACTATAGTTTCTACTACTTCCCTTTGTTTTTATCAAACTCTAGATGGGTTCTAATCAAACCCTACATTGATGAGGTAAAACTCTAACTTTTTTATTTTGTTATTTTCGTTTTGGTAGTTTGAAAGAATACAAAACGATTTCAAGGCAAAATATCGAAGTGAAGAAGGGGAAATCTACGAAAATATGCTAGATTTTCGTGGCAAGTTTCCTTCTGTCTTGCCAAATTTTCGTAGGAAATCTACGAAATTGGCAAGTCATATATTTTTTTTTTTACAAAAACTCAGAAATTAAGATCTCTCGTGTTTTGTCGATTTTTCACGAAGCACGAGCAACTCTACTTGTTTGTAAAAAAATCTAGGGTTTAGAAATTTTTGATTTCTAGGTTTTAAAAGTTTAACGGGTTTTAGGATTTTTAGATCTGATCTTTCTGATTAGGAATATCCTTCAACAATTCCCTTCCCTTTGTTTGATGTCATAATCTTTTCCAAAAAAATTCTCTCTCTAGAATTTTCGGTTGATGATGAAGATGAAGTAGTAGAAGAAGACCAAACTTACTTAGGGTTTATGAGAAAAGAGGGAGGTGTTAAAATAATACATCTAATTCTAAGAGGACTTGAGTGAAAATAATAGAGAGTTGTCCCCTTAGAAACTGGTGTCCATATAAAAAAAATTTAATTATTTTGGTTGTCCACATAAGATAGTTGTCCATATAAGAAAAACGGTTGTCCACGTATTGGGCACCTTAATAATCTCTGGAAAGGGGAAAAACAATGACATATTGAACTCCCGTTTATATGACTTTAGACACTTCTAGATAGACTCGAACTAGAAAAGAGATAATTACTAAAATCTAGTTTCCTTCATTACTAATAATTATAATTTACGAACAAGTAAAATACTCAAACTTAGAAACTCCTAAATAAATAAAATACTCAAACCTAAAAACTCCTAAATCTAGACTTTAGGAACCTGACCGTGAGGCCTACTTGATATCTCGACCGTAAAGCCCATCATCTTAACCGAGGGGCCCATTATAATCTGTATCAGCCTTCCCTTCTCTCAAGGGGTCCGTCCTGGCCGTTTCAATAAAGAAAAGCTAGAGGTCGTGGCATATAAAGAATTTATCGAGGTGTCCCTTAATTCCCACTTCCAACGAAATTTGCATTTAAGTCGCATGACACCAATTTAGACTAAATCACCGGCTTCATTCTGAATCCCATGTTGCAAAGATCTTCGAAAAAATCTATTGTAGTGAACAAACGTCCATTAAATTTCTACATCTCCTGTTATCTTGTAGTTTGACGAAAAAGGCCATAAACACCACATTCTTGTCTATGGAAAAAAGCAACCTTAAATTTCTTCCAATCTATTACCTTGTCTGCCTCTTCTCTTTTTATTAACAACTCTGACTAACTTCCCACGTTTAATTTTATGAAGTAATTAAATCATAATTCTGTCAATGATTGTCAATGTAGTTACTTCTTAGACGATATAACAAACTCAATTGATCGGGTGGATGCATTATTCTGGTTTTCAAAAAATAATGTAGCAAGAATCATTGTCTTATTGACCTCTTCTACAGTCATAGAAAAATCTCGAACGAACATTGTATCGAGCAGGTGACTGGCGTTTTCTAACTGTTTACATAAAAAAACTAAGAGGGTGTTTGATTTTTTAGCACTTATTAGTGATACTAGTTAGTAAGTGATATTCACTTACTAAGTGCTATCACTTAATAAGTGCAATGTCGTTTGTTTTTCATAAAAAATGTGAATTGTCTAGGTTATCCTTGCATATAACTAATAGTTAATAAACAAGTTTGGGATGGATTATACTAAAGTATTAATGGTGAAACATATATTTTGTTTACTAAAGTTTGCAATGAGTTTTTTTTGTGCCAAAAAAGATTACATTAGTCAACCAACAATGCAAAAAAATAAAATAATAAAGAACGAATAGCAAAAAAATCATATTATGTTTTGATGAACCAAACTTTGTATATTAATGAATGATAAAGCAAAACAATGATGAATGCATAGCAAAAAAAACAAAAACAATATTATATTAACCGATGACATAATTTATTTAGCGTAAACAAAATTATACTAATGAATACAAACAAATAACTATCAAATATAAACTAATTAAACAATGAATAAGAAGAAAATTCAGATCTACGAGATTCCTACTACTTTTGCATCATACGGTTTTGTCTTAAATTTAGATATATAGAGTTTAGGTAGTAATATGTATTTGTAATTAAATCTTGTTTAGATTTTTTTTGTCTTTTTTAGCACTTAGAAAGTAAGTGCGAAAAAATAAGCTCCAAGTTGAAGCTTACTTTTTTGCACTTACTTTGGCACCACTTAGAAGTGATATCCACTTATTAAGTGAAAAAACGAACGGTCTAAAATTGTCGGGCCACACTTATTAAGTGAAAGTCACTTAATAAGTGCAAAAAATCAAACACCATCTAAGAGCTTGGAATTGGTTCATGTTTATCCCCAAAGCCAGACTTAGTCATACTAGCTGTTGCATCTTGATCTTTGTGAAACCAAATCATTCATAATACTTTCATCTTCACCATCCTCGAAATCTTTGATCTTCCTTCAAGAGATCGCCAAATGCAGGATGACTAAGAAAAGCAGTTACCCAAAAGTCAGGAAGGGATTTGATGATGTCGCTCCTTACAGGCTTCCGGATCATGTTATACTTTTGTTCCACTTCAAACACCTCGTCTTGCTTTCTCATTTACCTGTTCAAGCTCGTATTGGATTTCCTGAAGTTTTCAATGGATAAAACTAGTTCGTTTGTTCCTTTTCTTGGTCCTCAAATCTTTCTGCGACCTTATACTTCTTGCCTCTTTCTCTGCTGTATTTTTTTTTTTTTTTTTTTTTGTTTTGAGTTGGAGCACATTTGTTCAATTGACAGGTAAAACCTAGATGGAAATTGTTCAATTAGACTCTTGAAGAAATTTAAGTGATCTTTGACTATTGGGTTTAGGTTCACATTGAAAACAGAGGAATCAATCTTCTTTTTCTTCATTGTTTGAAGAGAATTTTGTAGATGGAGATTTGATAGATAAAGAGGCTATGTAGGAAATAATTGATGGTGGAAATTTTTTATGATTCGAAACGAGGATGTCTTCTTCAGGAATTGCATATGAATCAAATAATTTGGTCAGACATGGGTGTTTCATATCACGTCTAGGGTTTAGGTCTAACGAAGGAAAATTACTTCCTTCATCCTCCTCTGCCATTAACTGAATTTTGTTCATTTTATCAAGAACTTCTCCTTCAATATCATCGAGCACAGTGATCGAAGTAACTTTGGAGAATTGTTTTCTAGATTCAGTCTTTGTTTCTACATATGACAAATATTTATCGAAAGGAAGAAAGGCATACCTAAAGATACTTTTTAATATAGCCCAATTATCTATGAATTGTTTTCCTTGATCAATGAGTCTCCATTGCATTGTTCATAGGTTCTATCTGACATATGTTACTCGACTGAAAAAAAAACTTTGTCAATGAAAATTTTGATTTTAGAACTAATCTTTCATGTGTTGAATTCAGAAATTTTTAATGAAATTGACCTTCGAAAAATGAAATTTTAGAAGTTTTATGAATTTCTCTTTCATCTTCTCGATATATATAAAATTGAGATGTATCTCGAACAGGATCCCAACATAAACTTGAAAAAAGTTTTCCAACATTCAAGATGAGATGTACCCATAGATATATTCTTTTCGTGAGAAAAATCTATAATTTTGGTGGCTCTGATTACCACTTGATGTAGACGCAGCGAAAATTAATAAGAAAACTAAAACTTGAATGAACAATTGCTCATAAAGAGAAATACGATAAACTTGATTAATGATCTCTGAAATGGTAAAAAACAAGGACAGAGTGGACTCCCTTTTATAGGGTTTGGACACTTTTAGATAGACTCGAACTAGGAAGGAGATAATTGTTAAGCTCTAGTTTCCTTTATTCATACTATTAATCCTAGTTTAGGAGCAAGTAAAAATACTCAAATTTAGAAACTCCTAAATAAATAAAATGCTCATGACTTAGAAACTCCTGAATCTAGACCTAAGGGGCTCAGCTGGGAGGCCTACTTCATATCTCGGTCGTGAGGCCCTTGATCTTGGCCGAGAGGCCCACTATAATCTGCACCACAATATCAACTTCGAGAATATATCAAACAATTGACGACGTAAAATGATGTCTTATCATTGATTGAAAATGATTTGTCTAGTTTTCTTGACTTCTGGTTCTTTTGGTTGAAACTATTTTTCTCATCTTTTATGAAGATTAATATATCAAACAATTAACGACCCACAAAAAAAAACTTACATTGGAAAATATCTGTTTAATTGTGCAGCTTTTAATTCAGCACAATCTCATAAACTTTAGAGGGGTTGGGCAAAAGGCCCAATCCTTGACCCAAAACAAGAAGCAGGTCCACTGCAGGAAAAGAATAAGGGGCAGGTCCAATAGTCAGGAGGTGGGGGTAGAATTTCCGAAACACCCTTCTTCTTTTCGAAATTTATGAAACGGTCATCGAAAAATTCCCGGGAAACTTTATAATTTCTGAGAAATAATCTGACACGCCTCCCATCATACAGTGTACTTTCCATAAATTTACAAAATTGTCACCGAAAAATTCCCGAAAAATGCGAAAATTTTTGAAAAATAGTTTGACGCACCTGACATTAAACCTTGTACTGTCCACGAATTTACAGAATTGTCATTACAAAATTTACAAACTTGCCATTTCCGTTCTTTTTTCCAGATTTATTTCTTATTTCTTTTTTATTTTCTCCCACACATATTTCTCTCTCCAATCTTTTTAAATTTCTCTCTCCAATCTCAACAAATTTCGTTCTTTTTTCCAGATTTATTTCTTATCTCTTTCCAATCTCAACAAATTTCTTCATTTTTGGTAGTTTTTCTTGAATTTGTACAAGGAAATTTTCTTGTGTACCGGGAATTATTTAGTATACTGGCCACATTTTCACTGGATTTTTGGCCTCTTAGGCTTTAGTGTGATTTAAGTCATTATTTTGTTGTTCTACTATCATTTGGCTCTTAGAGTACAGTATAACTCAGGAGAAATCTACATATTGAAGTTTGCATCTTGCAGATTTTTCTCTTTGAAGAAATTAGTGTGATCTAATCTTATAATATGTTGTTTTTGTCGTTTGAAATGATTCAAATTTAGAGTTTTTTTTTGTGTGACAGATTGAAACTTACATTTAGCAAAGTTCAAGATTACGTATATTTAACTTATATCTTCCCGATTTTATTGTCTGACTGACTCGATGTGATTTAAGAAGAAAATCGCTTCCGGCTGGTATGCTTTTCTCCCCAACTCATTTTGTAAGAAATCGTTTTAGGGTTTCTAATGAGAAGGTTCCTCTATTCACTTTTAGTTGACATTTTGTAAGTAATTAGTGGACATAGCTCTTCATATTCGATGATGCTGAATCAATTTTTAATCTCTTTGTTTTCTCAAAAGAATTTTGCCTCAAGTTTTCGTCAAGTTCACTCATTTCTTTTGTGTTCTACTATAATAGCTCATGTCCAATAATTTGAATTTAAGTCGATGTTTTTTTGCTCAATGTTGTTTTATCTTCGTAATACCTATAGATTAAATGCAATGGAAATAATATATAGGTCTTCCACTTGCAGATTTGGTCGACGCAAGGATGGCGAAAGGAGAATCTGTTACATTGAAATTCGTAGTTTGTTTGAGTCTTTCTCTATCTAGCTTCATTCATATTTGATAAACGTCTTCTCTCGATTGATGAAAAGCATAAACATTTTCAAGTTAACAATCTCTGTTGATCTTAGTTTGATTTTTAATTCTTTGTTTTTTGTTACTTTTCTCTTCCTATTTCTTCATCGATTTCCGTTTGATTTTTTTTATTGTTATTTATGTATATCTGGATTCATGTAATTCCACTACTTTGAAGGATGCTTGCATAGGTCGCGCCGTCTAGGATTACTGTGAATAATTCTCTCCTTGGATTTTGGGGTTGCTTTCCTGAGTTACCTGTTCGTTGTTACAAGTGAAAGCTCCAAGCATCGTCTATAATTTAATTTTATCAGCTTTACTACTACTTACAGTAGTGTTCATAGAAATTATTTTTCCTTGCTGTCTTGTTTTGGTTAACTCTAATCACAATAATGGAGTTCGTTAGTAGTTTTACTTCAATCGTATTAAGATCAAAATTGGAGCACTGCTTTAGGGTTTCAATTTTGGGTTACATACTAGTTCATTTAGGCTTCTAAACTAAACCCCTGTTTTTCTAACAAATCTATTTAGCATTTTAAAACTGAATTACTGCTTTTCCTATTGGTTCAAATGTAAGTTAGAGGTTAAGTAGTTACATTTAATGTTCTAGATTTTACAAAATTTAGTGATTTTGGTGTGTTAGAAATGTCAGATTAGAAAATGTAGTAAAGGAAAGAAATGTCTGATGGAAATTTAGTGATTTTACATAATTTGGTGGTTTTAGTTTCTACTTATGCACATAAAGTGTTGAAAGCAATGTCCATGAGACGATGTAGTAAAGGAATATCATAAAAAGACAGCAAAAAATTGTTATTCATTCAATTTTTTCTTCAAAGCTGTTGTTTGAGGAAGTTTTTGTGAAACTTTAATATATGTCGAATAGTTTGAAATCTTTAGGATATGAAAGCACATCTTTTTTGCACTTCATTATTGAGTCTTTTCACAATGATGTTATGTTTGAACTCAAATAGTGTAGTTCATAGCTCGCAAAGACGGGCCTAACTGTTAAGACGTTAACACATCTATCTTTTTCTATGTTCGCTTTGTAATTATTGTTATGTGTATTAGACTTCCTACTTCAGCAGGTTAGGATGCTTTCCAAATTTACGAAAAAAAATGAAGAGGGTAGTTGTATATGTTTTTGTTAATTTTTGCTATTATGTTTACTTAAAAATTAGGATTATTTATTTAATCTATAGATTTTTCACTTCACTTTTGCTATTAGGTCTTCATTCTTCTCCCAAACATAGAAATTAATTGAATTTCTTCACCAGAAGATAGTTGGCAATTTGCTTCACGCTTCAACCAAGGTTAGAGTTTCTTTTCGACTTTTTATCTAAAATTTTAATATTCATGTCGGTTCATCTTCGAATCATAAGTTGACCCAGTCATTACTACTATAGATGTCTCATTAAATTATTTTATCTTTTACATAAACAGTTTTATCTTCTTCTTTAATTTAATAGCTTCTCTTCGATGAAACTGAATTTAAGTCGATGTGTTTTTTGCTCACTGTAGTTTAGTCTTTTCCTATTAAAAATTATATAGATTTTTTTGATTGGTAAATTATTTCCTGAATCTCTCTCTTCTTCTGGCTGTGAAGCTAAAGGTTTATCTTCATTTCACACTTTCTGCATTTTAAAATTCTTTTACTATATATCTCTTCTAATCAATTTTTTGTTTCTTTAGTTTGTAGGTGGCTTGAAGTTTAACATTTGGTTCAATTTTTAATTATGACATTAATGCTTCTTCATTCAGAAACTGTTTTATGGTAAATTCATCTTTTCTTTATTTTGCATTCTTCTGTTTTTTTCTGTTAACTTTTGCTTTCCTTGATGGCTTATACTTTTATACAATCTCTCTCAGCTCAATGTTTGTTGATAGAATTTTATTATCATTACTATACAAGATCATCTTTAGTCTGACATAGATCTTTCAGTTTTCTTTACTGTTATAAGCATTACTGCAAGATCTCTTTGTAGTTAGGAACAATAATTGCTACTATTATTAATTGTAAATGCTCAGGTGTTTTCTAACTCAACCTATTTTAATATATAGGTTTGATCGACCAACAGTGAAGTTTGGATGTAGATTTTGGTCGACCAAGCTGATTAAACTGTATGAAGTTTGGAATTAAGTTTGAATCACCTGTGTTTAGTTAATCAGTGAATCGAAAGAGATTTTAAGTTTGTGAGTAAACCCCATTTTGAACAACCTTTGCAAACTGGAGCAGGGTAATTTGACTCAGATGCGGAAGAAGGCAATAGACATGTCGATCTCTCACGACGCAGGTATCCTTCTTTAACTCTCTAGGTCAATCTTTGCTGAAAATCTTATCTAAAATTTCAAGTACCTCATTCTTCAATGCAAAAACCGTAGAAAAATAGCACTCAATTACAATGTCAATCTTTGCTTTCTTAACCCTGATTGATTTCTTATCTAAAATATCGAGTACCTCGCACAAACCAGAGCTTGGAAGAAAGAAACAGGATAACAGATACATTTTTGTTGTTACCTAATCCTCTCAATGTGTTTCGGTTATTTAGGTTGATTTGTTCTTTTTCAATAGTTTCTCCCATTTGCAGGTTGATTTAAAATGGTGGCTAATACGTGGACAACTGTTTTTTATATATGGACAACTATTTTCGGGTCTGGTGCGAGTCAATTATGCTTGACTTAGTTGACTTTGATTTAATAAGGGGACAACTCCATAAAGTCTTAAATACTAACAGTTACTAACTTGTGGACCATTAACAAAATAATAGTTCAAAATTGAAAACCTAAGTTGTCTTCTTCTTCTTCATCATCTTCTTCTTCTTCCTTCTTCTTAGTCTTATTCTTATTCTTGTACTGCTACTAAAAGTAAACTATAGTTTCGATCACTTCCTTTTGTTTTTTATCAAATCCTATATGAATGAAGAAGATAAACCTCATCAATCTCCACTTCTCTTATTTTTTAGTAAATTTTTTAGTAAACTATAGTTTCTACCACTTCTCTTTGTTTTTTAGTGAACTATAATTTCTACTACTTCCCTTTGCTTTTTATCAAACTCTAGATGGGTTCTAATCAAACCCTACATTGATGAGGTAAAACTCTAACTTTCTTATTTTGTATTTTCGTTTTGGTAGTTTGAAAGAATACAAAACGATTTCAAGGCAAAATATCGAAGTGAAGAAGAAATTCCCAGAATTTCGTGGGAAATCTACGAAAATATGCTAGATTTTCGTGGCAAGTTTCCTTCTTTCTTGCCAAATTTTCGTAGGAAATCTACGAAATTGGCAAGTCAGATATTTTTTTTTTTACAAAAACTCAGAAATTAAGATCTCTCGTGTTTTGTCGATTTTTCACGAAGCACGAGCAACTCTACTTGTTTGTAAAAAAATCTAGGGTTTAGAAATTTTTGATTTCTAGGTTTTAAAAGTTTAACGGGTTTTAGGGTTTTTAGATCTGATCTTTCTGATTAGGAATATCCTTCAACAATTCCCTTCCCTTTGTTTGATGTCATAATCTTTTCCAAAAAAATCCTCTCTCTAGAATTTTGGGTTGATGATGAAGATGAAGTAGTAGAAGAAGACCAAACTTACTTAGGGTTTATGAGAAAAGAGGGAGGTGTTAAAATAATACATCTAATTCTAAGAGGACTTGAGTGAAAATAATAGAGAGTTGTCCCCTTAGAAACTGGTGTCCATATAAAAAAAAAATTAATTATTTTGGTTGTCCACATAAGATAGTTGTCCATATAAGAAAAACGGTTGTCCACGTATTGGGCACCTTTAAAATCTTTTGAATGTTGGGAAGATTCACGAGAGAGGATGGTGAAGGGTATGGTCTTTGATATTAACAAAGTTCAATAGAAGATCGGTAATTTTGTATTGTTCAAATTCAGTTATAGTCTATTTACTTTTTTCTTAAGACTGTTGTTAATTCAAGTAAATCATTTTTCCTTTCGCATTAATTGTAAATCGGTTCAAAGACTTGGGGAAGAATTTAACATTATAGATTAAGCTTAAATATTACTATTCACGGCTATGGTGATGAATATTAGCAGATGATGAATTTAAAAATGGCACTAGACTATATATAAAAGTAAGTAGTTTCATTAACTTAGGTCTAACGACGAAGTATATAAGTGGGTTCAAATATGGAAAGGAAAGTCCCCATGCCCATTCCCGAAACGCATTAATTGGTCCAATTGATATCTTATTTGGGTTAGATACATGTTTTCTTATGTTATTTAGGTTGATTAAATTTCTTTTATGCTATTTAATTTGATGATTAATGGTGATTTAGGTATCTCTCTCCCTCTCTGCTCTTTCTCAACATTTGATCTACCCGTCACACCACCGCTCCCTGCAACAACCAGAACCAGCCCTAGGTAACTCTTTCTGTTTCTGTCTTACATTTGCTGAGAATCGATACAACTTAAAATAATAACTTATGCTTCTTTCTCTGGTTCTTCCTTTTCTGAATTCACTTCACATTAAATCGGTTAACGTACGGTTATCGAATAGAAAATGTATGTCTTCTCATCTTGAGTTTTATTGATTTTGTTTTAAAATCTCTATCCAGGTAGGGTTTGGCTTTACTTTGGTAGACCGAATATCTCTATTTCTCTCAAAATCAATTTGATCACTCTCTTCTTCTGTCTCTTTCTCCCTTCTTCTAACTGGGAAGCTAAAGGTTTTCTTCATGTTACACTTTCTGCATTTTTAAAGTTCCTCAAGTTTATAGCTCTTCTAATCTCATCTTTTTGTATATTATTTTGAATTGGTTTTTCGGATAAAGATAATGAAGAAATAGATTCAGCTATGACTTTTGAGATTATTTCTTCGTCATCCAGAAAAGTTATTGATTTAAGTTATCTATCTTATTCGGTTTACTTTCATTATTTGTGTTTAAGGTTTTGGAAGTTAAAAGGAGTCTAAGACGATAAATGATGAGGAACGTCGGTGTACTAAAGGCCATTCTTGAAGGGAAAGCTACATACATTTCACTGTGGAATTTTTCTGACTCTTTGACTCCGGCAGTGCAAGACATTGGAGATCGTGTTCTTGCCAAGGCAGTAACTCAAGCTCAATGAGCATATGAAGCGGATGAATATATGCATAGTTGTGTCAAGGGTCTAATGAGCCCCGCCATAAGAAGGGGTTAATGAATTGATCTGACTATTGTTTACGATTGTTTATTTCAATTGATTTTGTCTCTTATATGCATTAGAAAGAACTGTCTGTGCCCCAAGGGCACGGGTTACACCCTCGTGTACTATACATTTTTGTACTGGGAATTTTCTTGTGTACCGAGAATTGTTTTGTGTGTTGGCCATTTGTTATGTACTAGACATTTCTGTTCTGGGAATTTTTATGTGTATAGGGAATTGTTCTGTGTACAAACCATTTGGTTATGTACTAGACATTTTTGTAGTGGGAATTTTCTTGTCTACCGGGAATTGTTCTGTGTACTCGCCATTCAGCTATGTACTAGACATTTTTGTACTGGGAATTTTCTTGTGCACCGGGAATTGTTCCGTGTACTGGCCATTTGGTTCAGTACTGGACACTTTTGAACTGGGAATTTTCTTCTGTACCGGGAATAGTTCTGTGCACTGGCCATTTGGTTATGTACTTAGATGGTTTTAGAGATGAAGAAGTAAAATGTGAAACAAATAAGAATGATGAAGAAGAAAAATAAGAACATAAAACTTTTAGAGAGAGAAAGACAGAAAACTTTGATGTTTTTAGAGATTGAAAGAGATAAAGAAGATAAAATGTGAAGCAAAATAAGAATGATGAACATCCAAAAATAAGAACAGAAAATTTATGTTCTTGGAGATTGAAAGAGATGAAGAAGATAAAATGTGAATGTTTTCAAAAAAAAATGAGAGAAAGAACAGAAAATATAATGGGCGGGATCCAAAAAAATTGCCTGAAATTTCTCAAAAAATGGCGCCATTTTTGAATTTTCAAAAAATCTAAATGTCTCTCTAACATTACGTCATGTACGGGGAATTAATTGCTTCGCTGTCATCCGTCAGATTGTCAGAAAACACGGAAATTTCCCGTGAAGGGGTAAAAGAGGGATAAATAAAATAAAAACCAGAAAAGTGTGAGTTGTCCTGACAATTTGGATTGGGTTCTCATTTTTGTTTTGGGTTGGGGGTAATGTTTATTTACCCTCCATTTTTTGGGCCTCTCACTCAAAAATCCTAAACTTTATGATTCTCTCGTACCCTAGAATGGGATCCTACCACTAGACGGAACACCCGAATCATGTAAATTTAGGTAATAAACGGCAAATATATAAGTAAAAAAAATCCAAGTGGAGTAGTTTTCTTCGAGAATCTATTTTATGCAAGGGTATAGCTATAAAGAAATCAATTACATATGAAGAATCATAGTATAAATGTCATACATGAATGTGAACGTAACAGTAATCACTAATAATTTATATATGAATCATAAGAATTGCTTAAAACATCTAATCCTTCTGTCTTTGACTAACTCGATTTCGATTGATTAAGCATGAATGGTTGTTGGAGAAGACTTGCCTTTACTCTTATTCTTTTTTTTGGCTATAAATGTCTAACTTGGATTAATAAAGTTACATGGCTTGATGTGGCATGGGTCTATTTTCTAAGAAAGATCTAAACATGATAAAAGCTTGTCGAGGGCGATGAAGTGGAACCTCGTGTCCTGCACCCGTTATCGTCACAAAGGTTAGTCCTTTGTATACTTGGCTCCACCCGCCCACCTATGCCGAAACAAAAAATGAAAGGGAAAAAGTTTGGGTGAACTATATATGACATCAAAATCACAACGCGAAGTATAATTTAGCACATTTTTACGACTAACCTTTCCGTTGTCATACCACGGATACCAACTTATAAGTGTGGGTAGATTGAGAGCATCTATAGAATATCGAGTTGCAGTCACTGGAACGACTGAATCTGTGTCTCCACTGAATGAAGAGTTCAAACATAAAAGGTGGACTTCATATAAGAGTAGTCTCCGAATAAGGGTTAGTTAATTACTTTATGATCCGAAAAGATTAACCGTTACGTTACTAACTTGGTTATATAATGGAAGACTAAGTGTAGGAATTAAATCGAAGACTTTACCTATATACCCAGATCTTGAGACCAGCCGATATAAGTTCTTGATAAATAGGAAGCATGGATTTCGGAGAATCGTCCCAGTAATCTCCGACAATGTCACTGCCATGGTAGAATTCGAGCAACTTTGTTAGAACAGATATGAATCAGTAGTTAAGCAAAAGAAAGTAGAAAGTTTTCGGAACAAATATTAGAATTACCTGCATGTATCCCAAGCATAGGGAATTTTAGTAACATTTGCATGAAATGCTTTCTGAACTTCTGGGTGATTGAAGTACAACCTAGAATACCTCTCAGTGCAAGGATCATATGCCCTAGACATCCATGGCTGATATTGGTTGAACAATATGAACCATCTTAGAATCAAACTTATTTAATGGGAAATGAAATCAAATATCTTTGGGAAAACTAAAATTGTACTTTGACACAAAATGAATTCTGACCGTTAAGTATTGAAATAAATAAAACCGATCATGGAATCTGTAAGGATGAGCCTTTTTTTGGCCTTCGCAACTTCAGATTTGAAAAACTTGTCGAATGCAAGTTTGGAAATGAAAAGTGCCCGTAGACTGGTAATAGGAGAGTAAGTAAGAGTGCAACTGTGCAACTTAGACTAATAGTGTTATGGAAACAGTAGGTCTAAGGGCCGAATAAGTAGTAGGCTAACCGAGTTATAGCCAAGGTCAACTAAACAGCGTGCGTCTGTATCAACTAGGCCAACCCCTTGTACGAAAATTCCTGGTTCTGCCTCTGCCTCAGTCAACTAGAGCTAACGATATCTAATATCGTCTGTACTTCGTTACTAATTAGAGTGAACTCTTTCTCAGAAGAAACTTTGTATATCCTACTCATCTTTCGCATATGAACATAATTCGTATGACTGGTCAAGATCTAGCTAGGTGATCATTTATTCAACTTCAGACTAAGTATTACATACCTCAATCAATTCCGAAATAAAGATCCAAAATCAATAACACAAGGCAAACAGAGTGACAAGGAAAGCTTACATAATGACCCCGCAAGTTACGTTTAAGAGCTGCAGTATTTTTGCAAGGACGTGTATATATACTATATGCATCGATATTTCCTTGTTCAGTATCTGCCATAGCGATTGCCTTCTTGCATTCTACTGAAGGATGCTGAGAGAATCCATAATCACAAGTATCTTTCAAAGTTTTATAGGTAGAATCGGAAATCAAACCGTGTGTCCACCAATACTCGAAAGTACCCACATAATCATTATAATCATCAGTAACGGCATTACCTACCTAAAAAAGAAATAATCGAATATACTTCAATTCTTAGTATTGTTCAATCACAACTATACATAAACAATACGTGAGCCCAAAATTTTTTACTCTTACCATAAAACCCTTGAAATTAAGAATAGGGTTGTCAACTCCCTTGTTTCTCTCATATATGAGTTGAGACAATTGAGGAACATAATGACCTAAAACAATGACAAACAGGACTGGTTATACTCAAAATCAAATCGAGTTTTCGAGTTTTAAACTCAAGAAAAGTTTAGATCAGTAACTCAACCTGCATAACTTTCACCAGCAATGTAGAAATCTCTATACTTGTATTGGGGGAACCTTTCTACCCATTCAATAAGGAAATTATATGCATCTTCAGCTACAATTTCAGAAAACCCAAATTCCATAATCATCTTAATTTGTCATTATTCACTAATTACACACCAAATCAACAAATAATTACATATCCATTTCATGCTCTCTAAGGTCATATTTAGCATGCGGGAATGGAATGTGATAGTGTTTGGTGCATAAGAATGCGCCAGGATTCGAATATCCAGTGGAAAAGGATTTCCCTTGAAAGGGGTAATCCTAAACTCAGGGGGTAGGATTGCTATCCTATTTTTCTTGGAAGCATAGGCCAAATACTCTTAAGACAAAATCAATATCTACCAATCTTATTCGTGACCAAACCAAAACAAACCAAACCATAAAGTATTGCCCTTACTAGGAATCTCGTTACGACATCGCTTTTACTACTAATAACATTCTTTTTCGGCACGCCAAACATGACACAAAAGAGAAGGAATGATCATGAAAACCCCATTGAAATAAGGCAGAAATTTATTAAAGCAATTGAAGTTACCTGTATTTTTATCACCAAAATTATACAAATCAGATGTGGTATTTGAATATGAGAATCCAACACCAGCAGGAGAATCAAGAAATAGCAAATTGGCCACTATAAAGTAAGTAAACAAGAAAAGGAAATGAAAATGAGAATATCTCATCAAAATATAAAAATCAAGTCTTTAATTGAAGAAAAAAATGGTGAATTGATTTGAAGTTAATTAACTTACATTTATTCCAAGAATAAGGATTGATGAAAAGGGTTTCCCCATCTGAATTGATTCGAAAAGGTCCAATTTCTTCAGCAGCTCCATAAGCAATAGATGAACAACCAGGTCCTCCATTAAGCCAAAGAACAAGTGGTTTTGACTCAGCATTCCGATTTGTTGGTGACTCAATCAACCAGTAAAACAAAGCTCTTCCAGCTTCTTTATTAACAGTAACATAACCAGAGTACTGAGAAAAACCCACATTAGTGGGTTGACCAGGTAACTCAGTGATTCTATCTCTTTCCTGATCTGAAGTGGAAGAAGAAGAAGATACTAGTAGAAGAAATAGATAAAACAAAATAGAGAACTGGGAAGAAGAAGAAGAAATATCCATGTTTTCTTCTTCAAACTATAAAAAGTTAACAAGAACAGGAAGTAAGACAAAACCCAGATCTTAAATTATCTGGATTTTCGTTCTATATGCATTTATAAAGATTAGAACAATGTACAGAAATCTCTTCTTTCTCTCTCTGGGTGGGAATAGATGAGAGAGTGTGAGAATGGGGGGGAGGGTAGAGAGAGAAGAGTGAGAGTAGTTGACATAATTCATTTTATTCTCTTATCATATTTGGAAGTCTTGGGTATCAGGTGTGTGATGAATTGTGATTAGGGACAAGATAATCTTTCTTTGGGGGTAATTAGTTTTCAATTATTGTGTTTGGAATCTTGTACTTGGAAAAGCTATTGTTTATACATGGAGATCTCATTTTCATTGTATCTACTCTAAAAATATATTCATCTTAGACAAAGAGTTCTTTTTTCCTAACAAAGAATATAATATCTAATACATTTTTTCTCTTCACTTGATTTTGAATTGCATGACCGCATAACTAACATGGTATGAAAACTAGACACACAACTGATAGGTCCAAATGTAACACATGTTCTATGTAATCCAACAAAAAGACATATATTAGGATAAAAGAACACCACACAGGAGTAGGGGCGGACCCATGTTGGGACCTATGTGGGCACGTGCCCCCACAGGTCCCAACGATAAATATTTGAGTATTCAAGTGTTTTAGTATTTCAGATACAAATAACTTAATAAATACAATCCGCACTATCTCTCACTAAAGACGAGCGACTGTAGTGGTTGTGGTACGGGTTGTCCTACCTTAAGTTTCTGGGATCGCTACCAACAGCCCGCAACTAATCTTTTATGTTTTTCTATGGGTAAATTCATATATGCCTCTTAATTTTTACTTAGCTATTGTTTTAGCCTTATGTTTCTCCATTTTGACCTTTTGTTTGCAGATGTATTCGCATTTTAGCATCAAGATTTTTGTTCGATTCACAATCTTATTATAACTAAAAGTGCCCCCACAAAGAAATTTTTCTAGATCCGCCACTACACACTGAGGGAGTATGTAAGAGTAGTCCAACATGCACAATGGATACTCATAACAAAGAATATGATATTTGCGAGGGGCTAAAATCGTGAGTCGCAGGGTAAACGAAGTTGGACTTTTTGACTGGAAGTCAGATAGTCACCCGTACTTGTTATATGGGCATCAATAACGTTCTTGGACTTAACCTGCAAAAATAAACAGAACACACGTGACCGTAAGATTCCTGAGATACCGAAGTGGTGTCGACCAAAGAGTCTCCGACAACAAGTCAACAAATTTGGACGATAAAGAAATGAAATTGAATATAAAACATGAACGCACTTAGATAAAAAACAAAGCATATTAAGTCAAGTTGAGAAACAAAATAAAGTAATATATTACGGGTTACCTATATAAAGTGATAAGACAGAAGGTGATATCGTAAATTGATACTTGCCTACTCTTTGAATCGCAGGGGAGAGAAAGTGGTAAAGTAAGAGAGGAAATATGGTTACCTACGACTTGACCCTCGGGAAACAATAAAGCGATACCCCCTCATCCTTAATATGTCCAATTAGGGATGTCCCCTTTGTTGCACTTAAAAGTACAAAATTACCCTAATCCTTATTGTTTCTTTTTTTAAAAAATTTCTTATACCTCCTTGATGTTATGCTTACCAACATATTTTCGCTTCTCATAGTTTTTTTCTCTTATATATCTATTTCTAATTTACCAACAACGTTTATCGAAACTTTAAAATTGATAAATCACAACAATTCGAAATAAAAATTGCAAATTTTAAGAAAAAATTTTAACTTCCCATTTGTTTTTTTATTTTACGTTAAAATTGATGTATGTAACCAATTTGAAGAAGACCTCTTGATATCTAATGTTCTTTCTATTAATTATAACTCATATACATTCAAAAAAAAATGAGTAAGTTAAAAAAAATTTCTTACAATTTATGAATTTTATTTCGAATTGTTGTGATTTATTAATTTTAAATTTTCGATAAATGTTGTTGGTAAATTAGAAAAAGATGGATAAGAGAAAAAAAACTATGAGAAGCGAAAATACATAAGTAAGCATAACATCAAAGAGGTATAAGAAATGAACAAAAAAGAAACAATAAGGACAAAGGTAATTATGTACTTTTAAGTGTAAAAAAGGAGGCATCCCTAATATCCAATTAAAAAATGGGCATCTCTAATTGGACATTAGGGATGAGGGGGTATCGCTAAATACCCCATATCGTAAATTGATACTTGCCTACTCTTTGAATCGCAGGAGAGAGAAAGTGGTAACGTAAGAGAGGAAATATGGTTACCTACTACTTGACCCTCAGGAAAGATAAAGTGATAAATTGGATACATGCACCATTTGGTCGTCGTGAAAGAGAAAATAATAGATAACTTCTTCTGTGAGGTTGAAAGTAGATGCTTGCTTGTTTTTACTAACTGTCTATTACGCTCTCAGGAGTATGGGTTTAGAGCTAAACTCGACTGGATTTGGAGCACTACTCTACACTTTTGTCGCTCATGTTCTCATTGGCCTCTTCAACTTCTCCACACTATTATGTCACAACAACTAATCCCTACCAAATCAACTTCACCAACGTCATCAACATCAAATCGCCATCACCATAATTGCTCTATCACTCAATTGCAAAAGTTCAGCTTAAATTCTTCCTTGTCTTCTTCACCTAGAGTCAAGGAATGAAATTTCGAAAAATTTCGGTCGACGTGACCGAAATATTTCGGTTTTTCAACCAACCGAAGTAAAAACACACATACATGATTTTCGTGTAAAATTTCGTCAAAAAAATTGAGATTTCGACTGAAATCTATGGAAATTTCGAAATAGTTCAGAAATTTTGAAAGATTAAAGAAAAACCTGGTTAATTCATCGTTTTTTTCTTGTTTTCTTCATCGTATGCTCTTGATTTCTTCTTCTTATCTTCTTGATTTCTATGATTTCATATTTTAAGGTAATTTTAGAGGTGAAGAAGTAGAAAACTGGGTTAGGGTTTCAGATGGGGAAGAATGAAAAGAAAGGGTTACGGCTGTTGAAGAAGAAAATGATTAGGGTTTTAAAATTATAAGTCTAAAAGCCCCTCTAGAAACTGTTATTGGCCCCACTTTCTCAGTGTCCCTGAGCCTTCGAGGGTGCCAGTAACACTTTGTACGGGTGCTTTAGAAATTTAATAATTATTATTATTTAACCCCTGAAAAAATTCTGATGTGAATATAACCCCTCCAATTAACAGAATGGTTAAAATTTAAGAACATTTACCCCCTAAACTAACTATTTCTGGGTTATTAGGGGTGAATAAGTGATATTAGCCCTCTAACTTCTAGTTTATTGCATATTAGGCCTCCAAGATACCAACCTTTCATGCTAAACAAACTTTAATAAAGATAATAAAATTTCGACCGATTTGCAAGATTTCCACACAGACCGAAACGTTTCCACTTTTGGACCGACCGAAATTTTCACCGAAACCGAAGTTTCATTTCTTGCCTAGAGTTGGAAATGCGGCTACAAGCCCTAATTTATCAACCCTTCCTCCTCTCCCTCCATAAGAAATCAAACTTATTATCAATTTAAGTGGTAGAAGATAGACTTGTTTCGTCTTCAAGATATAATTCGACTGCAACAAAAAACAATTTTAGATAGTCGTCATAGTTGAGTTGCAGAAGAAGCTCTTCAACAAGTAATGAAATTGAAAGGAGACAAGAAGTCAGTTGAAAATATTTTGCATAATTTTGATATCAATCTCTTTGGTTTGTGACGATTATGTTTTATTTAATACGTGAGTTTGGAACTTATGGTGAAAGTCCAAAAGCTATATGATGTTGTAATGTTGCAGAGAAGAAGAGGAACGAAGAAGGGTTGGGGGAGCTCAATGATTAGTACTTTTGGCAGATGGATTGCCGGTTGAACGTCGTCGGAGACCTGTCTACTCAAGAAACGTTGAAAATGACAGAAAATAACCTATTTTGCAATGGGAAGTGTAATAAAAGAATGATAATGTGGACTGTTAAAGTTAACTAACAAAATAAAAAGCGGATCATACCGAAAACTGGTCATCTATAGGAGGTCATTTTTGTGAGTTGGTCATCTTTAGGGGTCTAAAATGAGGAGAGATTAGAAGCACATGTTGAGATTTTATGTGATTCACGCCCTTGTCCAGATTCTGGATTGAGTTGTGAGTGCAAACATACAGTCCCAGGCCCAAACAACTAGGTCCAAACCAGGAATGGAAAATACTATGTTCGAGGCCCAGGTGAAGTACGAGGCATACCATAACATGAACCAGGCCCATGACCAGTAGCAGACCCATCCCTTAGTTTGGGCTCAAACTCCCAATATGATCCTCCATCTCCCAAGTCTAAATGCACTCCTATGATTAATTGATGGACTGTTTAGCACTAGTCTTCATGGCTTGTCTATTGTTGTTTCCAATCATGGCCAGTTTTGAATTATTACACGGCAACTACACGAAGAAGATTTTGATTTCTCTTATAAACGTGATGTTGATAAATACGTGGAATGATGTGTCTATAACTTATAACAAAAATAAAATAGAGATATACGTGTTGTTATATCATAGATAGTCTACAACATCAATATTACAAGCTTGTGGACTACCAAAAGTCATTAATAAACCATTTGCAACAAAGAAAAAAGTCACTAATAAACGATAAAACACATTTGCCTTCGACTGATTGGAAAAAAAAAGTTCACATATATAATCTAATCTTTTTTCATCTATGACAAAAATAAATTAAGAAATTACCTAATATCGTTACTTTCAAATCCTAATAGTTAGACAACTCGGCACGAACAGTTCATCTTGTTATTGAAAAAATGATCAAGAAGATGTTACAATATAGCAGTTTTGCTATTATGTAAAGTTGTTAATTATTGTAATATTCATGAATAGGGAGGTTTCCCAAGTTTCCCAATATTCATGAATAGGGAAGTTTCCCATTATTCCTAAATTACTTCTATATGTAAATCCCTTGTAAACCTATAAATACTTGTGTAAATAATAAAACACACAGAGAAATCTTCTCACATATCTCTCTCTCTCTTTCTTGTCTTCTCTCTCCGTGTTCAAGCTATTATTATTCAAGAGGTATTTCCCTCTTCACATGGTATAAGAGTCAATTCAGTTTTTTTTTAATAATCAATTTCTTCTATCATGACTACTACTGAAGTCGATTCTGGAGACTATACTCCTCATTCTCCACCTAATCCGGTGTTTGATGTTCATCACTCTGACTCACCAACTACTATTCTCATCACTCCATTATTAACCGGAGATAACTATGCCTCTTGGTCAAGAGCCATGAAGATGGCTCTTCGGGCAAAAGATAAATTCGGGTTTGTAGATGGTTCTATTCCCAAACCCACTTCTCCAAATCAATTACACTCATGGGGAAGGTGTAATGATCTTGTTAGTAGTTGGATTATCAATTCCATTACTCCGGATATTCGGTCTTCCGTTTTATACGATGAAAGTGCCGCCGATATTTGGCATAATC
>BEHA01002032.1:116622-133229 GCA_002897215.1 Eschscholzia californica subsp. californica | reverse complement strand
GACGATCCAACTCGTCCGATTCTCCGACTCGAAGGTCAGAGCGCTACAAACTAAATGTAAATAATGTCTTTCTCCAAGGCGACCTCGATGAAGAGGTCTTCATGAAATTACCTCCCGGTTTCTCCAAACAGGGGGAGTCCAAAGTCTGTCGCCTTCAGAAATCTCTCTATGGCCTTAAACAGGCATCTCGTCAATGGTTCTCAAAATTTTCATCCGTCCTTATCAAGAAGGGTTTCACTCAATCCCTCTCTGACTATTCATTATTTTCTCTCTGCACATCTTCCGTACATCTATACGTTCTAGTTTACGTAGATGATATTGTCATCACTGGAAATGATGAATCCGCCATTTCCAAACTTAAATCCTTTCTCCACGCCACTTTCTCTCTCAAGGATTTGGGTCGTCTTAAATATTTTTTAGGGATCGAGGTCTCCCGATCCTCCAAAGGCATATTCCTTTGTCAACGCAAATATGCCCTTGACATCATTAAAGACTTTGGTCTTTCGGCATGTCGTCCTTCCCCTTTCCCAATGGAACAGAAACTTCGCCTCAGTCCTTCTGATGGTGATCTTCTTCCGGATCCCACCGTTTACAGACGGCTGATTGGTCGTCTTCTCTATCTCACCGTAACACGTCCTAATATCTGTTATGCGGTTAATAATCTTAGTCAATTTCTACAAAAACCTAGCACTACTCACCTTGATGCTGCTCATCGGGTCCTTCCTTATGTCAAAGGATCCATTGACCATGGCCTTCTTCTCTCTTCTTCCAGTTCTCTGCACATCACTGGATACTGTGACTCTGACTGGGCTGGATGCCCCTCCACTCGTCGTTCTACCACGGGTTACTTCACTATGTTGGGTTCTAGCCCTCTCTTTTGGAAATCCAAGAAACAACCAACGATTGCTAAATCTTCTGCTGAAGCAGAGTATCGTGCGCTAGCACATCTCACTAGTGAGCTTCAATGGCTGAAGTACCTTCTCAAAGATCTTGGCATCACACATTCTTCACCCATGACAGTTCACTGTGATAACAAAGCTGCTCTCCATATCGTCGATAACCCAGTCTTCCATGAACGAACAAAGCATATTGAGATTGATTGTCACTTCGTTCGGGAAAAGATCAAAGCAAATGTCATCGCTCCTCGTTTCACACCAACTTCTGAACAACTAGCGGATATCTTTACCAAACCACTAGGAGTTGATGCATTCAAGACGATTATTGGCAAGTTGGACCTCACGTCCCTTTCGGCTCCAACTTGAGGGGGAGTGTTAGAATATAGCAGTTTTGCTATTATGTAAAGTTGTTAATTATTGTAATATTCATGAATAAGGAAGTTTCCCAAGTTTCCCAATATTCATGAATAGGGAAGTTTCCCATTATTCCTAAATTACTTCTATATGTAAATCCCTTGTAAACTTATAAATACTTGTGTAAATCAATGAATAAAACACACAAAGAAATCTTCTCACATATCTCTCTCTCTTTCTTGTCTTCTCTCTCTGTGTTCAAGCTATTATTATTCAAGAGGTATTTCCCTCTTCACAGAAGAGACAGACAAATTAATGTGAAATTAAACAAAAAGAAGACATGATGATCAATTGCCTTATTGTAAGAAATAAAATGTGGGATCAAAGAAAAAGAAGAGACCAAACATATGAGTGTTAGGCAAAAGGACATATGATAGATGTAGTGACCCACCACCATATGATGTGGGGGAAAGGAAGAAAGGATTGAAGATTCAAAGAAATATGAACCAGACACAATACCCACATACAATTAATCTCAAAGGTGTAATGAAAAGAGTCCAATGCCCCATCATGTATTTTTTTTTTCAGAGTCATCTTTTTAATAATTTCTGGCAAAGAAAGAATATCTTGTTTGTGATTAATTATGTTATGTCTTGGTAGGCCTCACTATGTGTACATATTGCCTTCACTTTTTTCTTTTCTTTTTCTTTTTCTTATTATTACTATTATTATTATTATACCAATTTTCTTAGTAATTGCGATATCAATAGCAATTAAGAGAGTGTCCACAATCTTAGTTGTAGGCGTAACCACGTAAGCATCTATGCAAGGTCTGGCCAAGGTCGACTGTATGAAAATGAGACAAACATAAATGTATTTGACGTGTAGATACTAAATTATATTTAGTAACTATATTTTTCTTAAATCTTAGGTTTCTAGGTTTGTTCTTCCCCAACCTCTATGACCCAAAGTCCAAACGGACCACGCGACTCGTACGTGTTCTCAATCGTTTTGTCACTTTTAGTAAGTGTCATTTGTAATACTATGATCTAAACGATTTGACACGAAATATTAACAAAAACTTGATAACTTTTGTTTTTAGACATGTTTGTTTTTTTAACATATGAGAAATGAGGAGCCTATTTTAAAGTATCTTGTATATTTTATGAAATAGGTCTTTTATTCAATATGGGGTCTTATCACGGATTAACAAAGAAGAGTGGGTATTCCAAACATCAACCTGGGAACCGAATAAAGAGACTAAAAAAAAGTACCTTTTTTTTTTGTTGAGGAAAAAAAAAAAGTACCTTTAACAATACTTTTAATCTAGTGTCCTATTAATCGTGATTATTCCTAAACTAATAGTTTTAACTTAATTGTCTGCATCTGAACTTAATCATCATGCTTAATTAACAATCATATCAATGTTATTTATTCATGGTTCGGATTCACCATTTTGTCGGTTCTCCCTACCAGTGTCCTAAATTTAAATAAATAAAAAAAGAATAAAAAAATGTCCTAAATTTTAACTATGACATATGGAAAGTGTTTGGTACAAAGAAGTTTAGGTTTTCAGTATGGGGTATTAGACTTTAGAGGAAATTTGGCACAAGTCCAAATGGGCATCCCAAATGTGTGAAAAATCCTCACCAAATTGGTGATGAGAAACATGTCTACAAGAAAGAAGTTCGGTCTTTTTAGTATGGGGTATTAGACTTTAGAGGAAATTTGGCACAAGTCCAAATGGACATCCCAAATGTGTGAAAAACCCTCACCACCAAATTTGTGATGAGAACATGTCTACAAGTCAAGTTTGGAGAAAAAAATTTAGGTATGGACCCTATTCAGATTGAAAAGACTAAAATTCAGATTTCTGTGCCAAAAAGTCCATTTTAGGGGCTGAAATTTAAAAACAAAAATTCAATTTGTGGTAAGCCGGATGCACAAAGTTTGTCAAATGTAATATATAGATTGCAATTTCTTGTGTAGAATGATAATTTGAATAATGCATACTAATGGCCATCTATATAAAACGAATTACATTTTTTAGGGAAAAAAATATAGTATACAAATTGCAATTTGGATAAAATGGAAGAATTTACGTTGACGCGAAAAGTAAACTGACAGTCTTATGTGTTGGCTTTCCCCAACTTGACTTTGGAACCTACCAGGGTGCCCTGACGATGCAGAGAGCAAACAAAGACGAGTTTTCAAACTTTTTAAATATGTCACTCGTCTTATAATTATAAAGCAATCCAACAATCGATGGCTCCTTATGTTACCTTTTGTATCAGACCAAATCTTTAATAAATTTCGAATACAATGAAGAAAATACATTAGCTGAATGTTTACATTTCACCTATTTTAGAACCTCTTACTACTTTAAAGAACAATTCTCTTCAAAAAAATTCTTTCTTCTTTACATAATCGGTTGATAAGTCACTTTTAGGATTACCTAGGGTGTAGTGGCAACGTAATTTTGTCTAATTAACTGATTAATATTACAACTTGATACCAAGATATAACTATTGTACGCTAAGTACTTCCTGGCTTAAAGCATGATTTCGTGGTGTCCGTGAACTAAGTTGAATGATGCTCCATCTTAGTTACATATCAAGATAAAATTTTGTCTAATGTGTGTAAGAAAAATCCATCCTATATGGGCTAACATATGTGAAGTCATGTGTGTGGCCATCTTAGTACATAGTGAAGTAATAATAAGGATTGACTTGACTGTTAGGTATCAATGGGTCATGGAATAACTGTGTAGAGACTATTAGGTAATTTCTAATTTGGTGAGGACCCAAATTAAAAATAAAAGAAATACTTCAATAGTATAATTGGTTATGGTTTATGTCTGAGCGTATACTCCAAATCTCCAATATTAGATTGAATGTCTTAATCAAAAAAAGAGAAAGAATGGAGTAGAGAACCAAGTCGAAGATCAACCAATCAAGGCAACCATTAGCTATGGATGAAGGTATGCATTAGCGTTAAATTTTATTTCTTTGAATTTAATGGAGAACAAGTCTAAAATTTGTGGATTTAATATTGTATGGTGTAGTTTCTTGGTGGATTTTATGCTTGTATGGTTATGTCTTACAATTGGTATTAGAAAGATCTAGGGGCCACGAAGTTTGTGATTTCCCAAGGTGTATTTTTGCAAACTGGAAATGCAATATTTTTTTAAGTATGTCGAGTTCGGGAGAGAGTTAAGGTTAGAAACATTGTCTTGGAGGAAGAATAAATTGTGATTCTTTAATTATTTCTGAAAATGTACTAATTTTCGTGTGTATCATTGACGAAGAAGAAAATTTATGACACTTCGAAGACAATGTTGACCATCTCTCCTCCCAAAGTTGAGGAAATCGTTCCTAAAGAACACACTCAACAGCCTCGAGATGAAGCATCATTGAGGAGATCCATAAGAGAGGGATAAATGTTATTTTGGATATCCACGTTCCAATATAAAGTAGGAGTTGCCAGTGACCCCACTTTAAAGCGGGAGTTACCAACACCCCCATTTTAAAATTGGGTGAAATGGGTCAATACCCACCTCCAGTTTTAATGTGGCACGTGGGTTTGACAAGTTTGATGGTCTGAGTCAGACCCAATTGACTGCTCTGAGTCGGATCGGTCTGACTCATAGTCAGACCCATCTGACTAATTTGAGTAACAAATGTCTTACTAGGTCTAATGACTTGACTAAATTTGTGGCATGTTCGGATAAAGTGTTAACGATTTGAAAAAGAGATTGAAGGACTTCTTTTATGAATTTAAATAAAAGTCTATGGGTAGTATCTAAAAGAACTAATTGAAGCAAAATATATCACCAAAGTGACCTCTTTTGTGCAGATTAGTTCATTAATAATGTTGGAACTGATTGTGTATGTAAATTAATGTAGGTATTAGTCGACTTAAAGGTAGTTTAATATTTGACATAATTGCAAAAACACATCCAACGATAAATGTGTGGTGATTGCAAGTTTGTCCATGTGAACAATGAGTTGGTCTAAAGATAGACTTGTTATGTGATAGGATTTATCGTCTACATCTGATTGCTGCAAAAGAGATATCATTTACAAATTAGTATTATTGTCTGACGACTTGATATTAATGTTGTGTTTGATATTCTAATATGTATTCCGTAATTGTCAGATTTTGAAAGTCACTTAAGTTTGTTATGATGTGAACATGTGAATTTTTTGTATTTATTCTTTGTTTAGTTGTTGCATCTCTAACCATGAATACCGACAACATTCCTGTTCTCAATAAGAATAACTTTAAGGACAAAAAATAGAGCATTTTTGTCGTAGTCGGGTTAATCGGGCAAGCAATTTTGAAATTTGCCTTGCGTTGTCCATTGCCCGCCCCAAGCCCATTGAAAAGCTCGGGTATGGGCGGGCAGGTAGCATGTAAGTCCATGATTAAAAAAATTCACTTCTTCCCCTCTATTTATAAAGTCTGCAAATACCTTTCCTAATTTTAAAGAGGCAATGTGAGACTAATACTATAAATTATTTGTGTTGTTCTTTTTGAGAATTTAATCCCACATTGAAAACTAAGGAAGAATTCTTATGAGATCGTGACAATATAAACTTACCACATTCCTTGCCCCTCAAAGCAAACACTAATTCACTAACCCACTAAGAATTCTCTTGGCCCATCGCAAAGCAATACATTTGGTATGTGTGATTGCCCTTAAACATATTGTTTACCATCTCAACTAGGCCTAGAAACATAGACTGAACCCAAAAAAGTTGATGTAATTTAGTTGGGTACTGATGATGCATAAAATGTCTAGTCGTTGACTAACGTCTGAAAAGTCAAGATCAGAACTGAAGTCTAACGGTCAACCTGGCTTAAGGCAGCAGGACCGCTGAACCCTTGACGATCCGCTACATACTCCCCTAACTGGGAGGCCGGCTAGAGGAAACCAGCCCTGTAACGCCCTCGGCATGAACAGATCATCCCTGGGGTCTCCAAAGGAATGAGTGGGGGCCCACGTAGGTTTGGTTGATGCCTTACACCCAGAACTGGGAAGGCATAAGGGCACTGACGTACCGACTTAATCCCGAAATATCTTAAAGATCCTAGTCGGCTAACAGATCTTGAAGTGTTTAAGCAAGTTTGGACTCCACGCGTCTAAGGGAGGAAAATTCTCCCAGAAGATCTATCACATCGGCAGGATATCAATTGAAGATCCTTGAACTTAGGAACTTTCGTCTATCCCGAATCCGAGATAAGCACAAAGGGAAAGTTTCCCTCAACGACAAAAATCGCCGCCTCTTAAGCCTATAAAAGGCCTCCCACATCGTCTTCCACAGGACATCTGAGAACATCGTCTTCTACTCCCAGAAACCCTAGAAGAAACATGCAGAGTTCCCATAACTCGTCCCCAAAAGGATCAATCAATATTCATTCTTTTACTACAAAGAGCATCCTGACTGTCTTGAGCGTCGGAGCGGTTTTCGAACCCTTTGCAGGTTTTCTCCCCTCGGGAGTCAGACGAACAGGACCTTGGGAGACGAAACATGAGCAAGAAGCAGGAACAAGGAGCAAGAGCGAGGAACGGATAGCCAGAACTGGAAGCAGGAACAGACGCAGGAATCTTACCTCACATAACAGAATATAACATCATAACGGAGGTTGTCATGCATCAACTCCCTTTTTCATGCTGATATAACGGAAAACCATTTTTTTACATCAGCAAGTACCATTAGGTAACACTAAGTGAGTGCGGGCATGGGCGGGTGTGCGGGTAGAGATTTTAACCCATGTTCGTCCACCAAAAATGGGTGGGTTGTGACCGGAGACGGGTGCGGTTGTCCATGATCCTCGTTGGGCTCGGGTGCCTGTGGGCGGGTTTGTGCCCATGGACATAATTCCTACCCCAAGGTCTCTTTGTAAGGATTGACTTCATCTTTACGTATCAAAGGGTCGTGAAATATATATATGTAGAGACTACTTTTGTGATTTTTAATTCGATGAGGGACCAACTTAAAAAATAAAATAAATAACTCAATTATATATTGGTTGTGGTTCCCATTTGGGTTCATACTCCAATTCTCTTCACTTAAAAGGAGCGAAAGGACGGAGGAGAAAACCAAATGGAAAATCAACCCAAACAAGTCAACCACTAGGCATAAATCAAGGTATGCTTCGGGTCTAGTTTCTTCTCTTTCACTCAAATGGAGAGGATGTCTAGAATTTATAGATTTAGGCAAGGTATGCTTGTATAATTGAGTTTGTCAAAGAAAATAAAAGTACAAGATTCAAACTATAGCTTAAACCTTCAAAGGCCTGCCAGGGCTAAACCCCAATATGTAATCAACTACAACAGGAAGTATTGAATCTACTGCTCCTTCACTTACTCCATTTATGTGATCTTGTGAGTTATTACTTAATTGAATTTCCTTTCTACGTTCTGTTCCAGGTTTGTGTTTCTTTTTTATTTCTTTCTTTAGGAAAGAGTGGTCTACCCAGGCCAGAGAAGATTGGGTTTTTCTTAAGTTTCTTAGTTTTCTCTTCCTTATTCCTCTATCATCTTCATTTTTCCTCTTGCAGGGCAGTGATGGCTTAAACGGACATAATAACACTTGGTCGACGGCAACTACTACATCATCCAATGCACTCTTCTCAAATACAGATACTCAACAGTAAATGCTGATGTAATCTTTAGGAGTGCCTTTAGACTTCCCTCCTTATACCCCTTACATACTTCCACCGAGGTCCTTAATACTCAACACAAATGAATATCCCTTCGACAAGTGGCAGTATTTAGACAAAGTTGTGATCTCCCCAGCAACTGTTGGGATTGGGCCCACATCACACTTGATCCTCCGTTTTTGATATCATTCTTACCACCAGCTAATCAGGAAATTCAAATATCTTTCAATAGCGAATACTAACAAATCAGCACAGCCTTCTGCACAGCGAGCTCAACTTCAGTCGGATATCGATCATCTCTCCAAGATAATGACTGAGAATTTAGTATTGCCTCAACACTCCTACTCTGTAATCAGCTTTAGCAAGAGATTTGAACCTGAGCAACCTGAAACCCTAGCTCACACACAGTTGATCGGTCGAATTTGCAGTCCCAGGTATATTCCACTCTGGAAAGTAAAGGCTCAACTAAAATATCTCTGGTCAGTGGCTTTTCCCTTTAAAATTAACCCAATTCTTGAGAGATGCAATGCATTCATCTTCTCTTTTCATATAGAAGAGGACAGAGAATCTGTTTTTGACAACAGACCTTATGTGGTATGTGATCATTTCATGGTCTTAAAGGAGATGCAAGTAGGGTCTGACCCCAAAGATGAAGAATTGAATAAGGAGAAAATTGTAGTGGAGTTAAGAAACATACCTAAATGCTTACAAATTGAGCCTGATCTTAGACAAATAGCATCCCCTTTGGGTGATGTTGTCACCTTTATACCCAGTACTTGGACCAAGCTAGTAAAAGATAAAATCAAATTTGAAATTATCTTGGATGTTACTCAACCTTTGCTCACAGGCACCACAGTACAGATGCAAGGCGGATTCAACAAATGGTTTGATTTCCATTACTTTCCATTTCCTAAGTCTCTTTGTAAGATTTGTCGAATTTTAGACCATTCTCCCTACAAATGCAAAGACCAACAAGGTACAACAGAAATACATAACAATCAACATCAGTCCGATCTTGATACTTGTGAGGGGGTAGCTTCACCAACTGATATAATGATCTCCCAAGGTTCCGGGGACACAAGCACCATTCACCACCAGGAGCATTCAGAATGCTTTAACAAGGGGAAACAACTAGAAGTTCATATAGGAGAAAAAAGGAAACCCACTCCTCAGGAGGGGGATGATCAAGATTGCTTTTTGGCAGGAGTGGGTCAATTTATGAAACGGGTTAGGGACGACATCACCCCTTTTTCAGTCCAATCTAGTAGGACCGATGAACCTAGCAATCTGACCAGACTTGAAGCTATTGGGAGGCCGATGCATGACATCTTTCTGGAGGAACATAACCTCCCAATGATTTCAGCGGCTTTTTCGGATGAATATAACTTTGACAACTTATTTCCTGCTCCGAAGGCAATTCCTAGTAATTGGGGAATTACTAATCGTACTAACCGGCTGAGTCAAAATTTGATAATTAGAGAAGATACTACCTACAATTCAGCTCCGAAGTCGATTAAGGTGAAATCCAAACTCCCTTACTCCAAGAGATTGGCTTTTATTGATCAGCAAGCATTGGAAGATGGAGCCAAGCCTAGCCCAAGTGTTATTCACCCCAATAAGCCTTCAGTTGCCACTTCCCTCATTTCTGAGGTACATCTCTACATTTCTTTACTCTCTTTTCATGCTTTTATCTTGTCGTATCCTAATCTTATCTACATCTCTTATATCTCTGTCTTCTTTGTCAAATTTTCTCTTCAAAATATGGTTGTTCATTGCTCTCCTATGAAAATACTTGCTTGGAACTGTAGAGGTCTTGGAAATAGATTCACCCTACAACATCTAAATCACTTGGTCGCCACTCACAGACCTGACATTTTGTTTCTCTCTGAAACTAAGCAAGCTTCAGACCCATCTACTAATAATAGATTCTTGTCGGCTTTCCCCAATCACTCTTTCATCCCTTCCGAAGGACTATCAGGGGGACTTTATCTTGCTTGGTCTGAGAAGTGGGATCTTCACATCATACAAAAGGACACCAATTTTATACATACTACACTCAAAGACATTCTTATGGGATCAATTGTGCACATGACCTTCTTCTACGGTCATCCCGACAGAAACCATAGACTGGAACCTTGGGACAGATTACAAACAACGATAGACAACAATCTTTCGAATCCCAATCCTTGGTTATTGATCGGTGATTTAAACTCCATTCTTGATGCGAAAGAAAAGCAAGGAGGTAGTTCCGTGACTGATAAAGATGTCTTCTCCGTCAGCAACAGGATTGAACATCTTGGACTCACAGACCAGGGATACATCGGACATCCTTTTACCTGGGATAATATGAAAAAGGGGTCTCATAATATACAAGAACGACTAGACAGAGCCATGGCTAATCTTCATTGGAACTCTTGGTTTCCGGATACTCAGGTGCATCATCTTCCTTTGATAGCCTCTGATCATAGGCCTCTACTAGCACAAACCAATACTACTAAACCTCACAGGAAACAATTTAAATTTTTTAGTGGCTGGTTGGCCGATCCGCAATGCAAAGTGGAAATCACCAATGCTTGGGAGGAAGATTGCCTTGCCTCGCCTCAACAATGTGTTAACCATAAGTTATCCAAGGTCAGAAACAGATTAGAAAAGTGGAACAGAAATCATTTTAACTCTCTTCAAACTGAATTGACAAATCTTATCTCTCGTTTAGATAAGGAATTGGATCCTTGCAAATGAATCACTTTGGCGCAACAAATACAGGTTAACTACAACCTCCAAGAGCATTATTGGAAAATCAAATCAAGAGATATGTCTATTAGCCTTGGGGACAAAAATTCTAAATACTTTCATGCTATTGCTTCAGCCCGAAAGGCCAACAATCATATAAAAGCCCTTTACAGTCAGGACAATAGATGGGTTACAAATCAGGAAGAATTACAAGTTATTCTTATTACACATCTTCAAACCCTCTCTCAAACTTCAAACCCTGACTTCGATCCTATCATCTCTGAACTGTTCATACCTCAAATTACTGAAGCTGGCAATGACAGGTTGTTATCCATTCCCACTCATGAGGAAGTCACTGCAGTTATTAAACACATGAAGGGTGAGAAGGCACCTGGACCGGATGGGTTCTCCCCTATTTTCTTTCAGAAGAATTGGGATACTGTTGGCACCAATATCACTGAAATGGTCCAAGATTTTTTCAGAAGTGGAGAGATTTTGGATTTGTTTAACACAACTTACATCTCTCTCATCCCCAAAACTAAAACTCCCACCAACCCATCTGATTTTAGACCTATAAGCCTTTGTAACACAACATACAAGATTATCTCCAAACTTATATCCAATAGGATCAAACCTATATTGAATGAGATCATCTCACCAAATCAAGCAGCTTTCTTACCGGTTAGGCAAATCTCCGATAACGTGATCATTGCTCATGAAATTATCCATTCTATGAGAACAAAGAAAGGCAAAGCTAGATACATGGGGCTTAAACTTGATATGTCAAAGGCCTTTGATAGAGTTGAATGGTCTTTCCTGCTGTCCATTTTAAACAATCTTGGTTTTTCTACACATTTCTGTCATCTCATTAAACAATGCATATCAACTACATCACTGTCTGTTTTGCTTAATGGTAAGCCTTGTTCTTTCTTCTCTCCAACCAAAGGACTTAGACAAGGTGACCCACTGTCACCTTACTTATTCATCATTTGTATGGAGGCTTTAAGCAGGCTCATTAACAAAGCGCAAGAGGAGGGTCATATAACAGGATTCCAACACTCCACTGCTGGACCCATTATCAACCATCTATTATTTGCCGATGATTGCTTGATATTCATTAAGTTAGGCATTGACGAAGAACATTCCCTTTGCAACCTTCTTCAACATTTTGGTAGGATGTCAGGTCAGGTCATTAACTTCCAGAAATCAGGTATATTCTTTAGTCACAACAATCATCACAGATTGGGCAGGATGGTAGCCAGGATAATGAAAGTCAAAAGAATGGGTCCGGATGAGAAGTATTTGGGTACTGCCATGTTTATCGGGAAGTCTAAGATCAAGAGTTTTGATACTTTGATACAACAAATGCAATCAAAACTTTCAAGATGGAAAGCTAAACTTCTTTCTCAAGCAGGAAGAGCAGAATTAATTCGATCTTCTCTCTCTGCTGCCCCAAAATACCAAATGCTCTGTTTTGAAGTTCCGAGGAAGGTCATTAAGAGTATGGTATCCCTGCAACGGGACTTTTTGTGGGGGAAAAAGAATGGTAAGGGATTATGCCTTAAAGCTTGGTCTGTGCTCTCTAAGAAGAAGGCCCTTGGAGGACTTGGATTCCGAGATTTAATCAACGACAACAAAGCACTTATGGCCAAACAAATTTGGAGATTGAAAAGTAATAGGTCTTCCCTCCTTTCCAAATTTACTGCTGCCACATATCACCCTAATAAAGAGATCCGACAAGCTAAAGTACAAGGTACATCATGGTGGTGGAAATGTATAACAAAGCTTCTTCCTTTAGTTGGTACACAAACTGAATGGGAAGTCGGAAATGGGCAACATATAAACATCTGGTTAGATAGTTGGATTCCTGGCACAACATCTTTCAATATCACTCCTTCTAATAGTGTTTTCCAAACTGTTAGTCAGCTTCTGCTACCTCAAAACAACTTGGAATGGGATATTTCACTGTTGTCCCAACTTTTTTCTGAGGATATAGTCAGTAGAATCAAGACTATTCCTTTAGCCTCGAATCAATCAGACTTACCACACTGGAGTAAAACCAAGACCGGATCATATTCTGTTAAATCCATGTATAACATTCTCACTAGCCATCACCAACCTGAACTTAATGATGCTGAGTATTGGAGGAGGCTCTGGAAACTGAATTGCACTCCTAGAATACAACTATTCTTATGGAAACTTTCTAACAACGTACTCCCCACTTCTGAGTTATTATCTAAGTTCATTCCGTTAGATAATACACATTGTTTGCTGTGTAATGATCATAAGGATAGTTGAACCATTTATTCTTTGATTGTCCCTTCATAAAAGCAGTTTGTTTTGCGCTCCCTATCACATTGAGAATAGAGGCACTGAAGAAGGATCACTTTAAGGATTTCATGCTATCTCTCATGGCTCTTAATGAGATTGATCCCCAATCTATCATTTACATTACTTCATCACTATGGATGGTCTGGAAAATAAGATGTGAAGCACTATTCCAGAACAAGAAATCTTCAATCCAAGAATGTATCGTTCGAATCCAGACTCTGGTTGAAGATCAAATCCGACTTTTGAGTTCCTCCACTCACCCTGGTAATATTGTTCCTGAATTACCGCTTAACACCAATACCAACTGGACTCCCCCCTCTTCCTACCATGATAAAATGCAACTTTGATATTTCCTTCACTCAGGTCAATGAAGATGCGGCCATTGCCATTATTTTTCATGATGCTTTATCCAATTGTATTGCAGGGAAATCCTTCATCACTCGATGTAGATCAGTAGATGAGGGCGAAGCTCTGACGGCTTATCATGCTTTACTTATGGCCAGAGATATGAATTTTTTGAAGCTCATTTTGGAGGGGGATTCCAAAAACATAATAGCAGCAATCAATGGAGATGACAAGGTAGCACACTGGACTAGTCATAGAGTCATCAACTCAATCAGATCATTGAGATCTTCTTTTGTTACTTTTCAATGTAAATTTGTATATAGATCAGCTAACTTCAAAGCTGATGCACTTGCTAAACTTACTAGAAGTTCTCTTACTCCTCAAGAATGGGAATCTGTAAGTCCACTCTTAGAGATAACTGCTAGGTTGTAATTGTGTTATTTTCTAATGGCTGTTTCTCTTAAAAAAAAAACAGTGACAGGACGGGTTGAGAGCAGACGTAACTATGATTTATGACGCAGTTGAACCATGTCATGATCAGCCCCAACCCTAATCCAACGGCTTCTTAAACCTTTCGTGGGACCATAGGTCCATTCCTAGTGAAGCACGGACTAACAAATAAATAAAGAAACATAGATGAAAACAAGAAGCACAAAAGAAGAAAAGGCAGAGGAAAAGCAATAAAGAAAAAAAATTGTGTTGCAAAATAAAGAAAGTTAACATCATCCATCCACCAATCTCTGTTTAATGAAGATGACACATTATTTTATCAAGCGACACAAGACTATCTTCATTCTTAAACTAAAAATTGGATGGCGTCAGCTGATAATTAAAACTATCTTCATTCTTAAACTAAAAATTGAAACGTGATTTATCTCTAAGAACCAATACTGTTATTGAAACTTTTCCATATTTGAGATGATGTTCAGGTTAATTGGGTTGTAAGAATAGTAGAATATAAATTTTCAGACAAAACTTGAACTACTACCTTGACTCCACATAGATTTGATGTTCATTATGTATATGTTGTATCCTTT
Source organism: Eschscholzia californica subsp. californica (assembly GCA_002897215.1). NCBI lineage: Eukaryota > Viridiplantae > Streptophyta > Magnoliopsida > Ranunculales > Papaveraceae > Eschscholzia > Eschscholzia californica. The sequence goes on along the minus strand of BEHA01002032.1, from coordinate 118,867 downwards.
GCCCTTATGGTTCATTAAGATGTTGGAAATTAGGCCCAAGACCAGATTTGGTCTTTGTCTTTATGTATCTTCTCGGTTTGGACTCTGTTCAATATTTTTACATACTCTGGTGTCATATGCGAATTTCTGCAAGTTTGTCCAAGTCTATGCTTGTAACGCCCCAAATCTAGATTTCCACGTCGGCCGCCATGAAAACCTAAACTCAAAGCATTTCTCCGCAGAACAGTAAACATAGTCGATATATCCATCAAAAGAGACAAATAATATCAAATGTGAAGCTCATAAGAATCAATAAATTATCTAAAAGAAATCCATTAAACTTTCTTAACTCAAACAATGGTTCTGAATCATCGACACGTAGGTCGGACAATAACGAATGAAACAAATAACTATCTAGAAAGTGAAACTCCAAATAACTACCTAATCTCGAAAGCGAAAACTAAGAAAGAAGCTCTGAGCTGACGAACTGGGATCAAGCTGGTGGCGCTCCCCGATCTCTATCACCTGAAAAATAGTAGGCTGGGTCAGAACCCAGCTAGTATATTTCTAATTACCTAAGGTCTAAATAGACCAATTCAACACAAAACCAAGTATCGAACAACAGAACAATAATAACAGTCCATTATGTTACACCTTTCGTGCTAACACAATTGAAGTCAACCTGTTACACGGTTGAAGAAATTCATACAATACAACTTCCCTTTTGGAGGGGCATAACCAATTTTGAGGTCCACAAGATAGCGTCACTTACCATTCGTGTTTGCATCGACTTAAACCTCTCAATAGACAAAGGATACCATCCAAAAAGGGAATCCGTGCAACACGAGCACAGTGCAACACGAGCACTTTACATATGAGCAGGAGGCGAGCCAACCTCTAGTTGGTAATTACTTCTCACATTAGAAGTATGTGGTCCACAAGAATGATCTTGTGTTTGCATCGATCATCCTGTCGAGCCAACCACCTATGGATTACAACCGTCAATCCATATTAGAACCCAAGCCCCTGGTCCACTAGGTTGTCCAATATCAAATTGACAAACCCGTGTTTGCAATCGACCCACATGTCGAGCCAACCAGTCTTAGTTCAATCCATTAACGAAACTCAAGATCATGGTCTACCAAGTTATCCAATATCGTAATGGTAACTAGTGTTTGCAATCGACCCACATGTCGAGCCAACCATTCTTGGTCCCGACTAGCCTATGCTTTCTAGGTTAACAACCTAAAGCAATATATCACACACAACTATTGATAGCACTTATGCTCCAATATCATACACATCATCTCATACAATCAATTATCAACATAAATAACATAAACACAAACAATTCTTAATATCTAGGCTGTTGTCCGGGTGTATATATATACCATATTTATAGAACCTAAATAACCTAGCACAACAAAAAATATGGCTATTAGGGACAGAAAAAAAACTGTCCCAATAATGTAAAAACCGTCCCAACTAAAATATTGGGGACGGTTTGAATCCGTCCCTGAAACTGGCGTCCCAAATGTTATTAGGGACAGGTATAGTGACGGATTGCGTCTGTCCTCAATGGTGTGTTGGGACGATTTCTAACCGTCCCTACATAAACGGTATTAGGGACAGTCAGTAACTGTCCCTAGAAGCTTGGCAGAATTTCATCCTCATCACAATTGGGACAATCAACATCCGTCCCTAAAAGATGGCAGGAATTTTGGGAATTTACTGTAGCTTATATTCCGGACCATTAATATATGACCTCATGAATCTAGCGAGAATTGTTCTAGCTTGCATTTGGAACAATTCATTGCCTGAAAATATTGCACAAATTTCCTTTTAAGACAAACATAAAACTTATTCCTAATCAAATAAATTTGACAACTAACTTGATTTCAAACATCAATAATCAAAATATTTTGTCCATACACAAAGATACTGTATTTTGTTTGTAGCTAGCTATTGTCAACCAAAGGCTTTACAAACTAGAGTATTTAAAAAACATAAACAAAAAACATTCAAGATCAATGCTCTACCTAACCGGCCGGTCATACCGAATCAAATTTGTTACAACAAGAAGCCTCCACACACTATCAGTTACATATCTATCAATCTCACTGACCACTGCTCCATATGGTTTAAACTCTCCATCGCTAACATCGTAGATAATCTGCAAAACCTCTAACATCAATATGTGTGATAATAAAAAATCTAAAAAAATATAACGCAAGTAGCAAAGCATGTAAACTTACAACTCTTACAT
>BEHA01002032.1:79098-99599 GCA_002897215.1 Eschscholzia californica subsp. californica | reverse complement strand
ACCAGAATGTGAATCTTCATGTTCTGTCTCCAGTAGCTAATGCCATGGCTACCAAAACCATGTTTCATGTTTTTCACAGCCCAAGGTATACCATCTCTTCATTCTGTCCAAAATAATGAATCACCCGAAAGACTAAGACTTCTTTACTCTATGATCATACGGATATTTTAGGTGACTACAAAGCTCGTTTGGGGTAATTTTGTTATACTTCAATCAAAATATTTATATACAATAGTTTAGCAGGTTTCGGTACAAACTCCATATTATAGTATTGAACTATTGCACATCTTTGATGCAGGGCAAGTCCTGCAGAATTTGTTGTGCCATACCAAAAGTATATGAAAAGCATCAATCACCCAGTGACCATTGGGATGAGATTCAAGATGAGATTTGAAATGGAAGATGCAGCAGAGAGAAGGTCAAACAAAATGCTATTTATTGTCTTCTTCGGTCAAATTATTCTCTCAAGAAGTGTTATTGAGGTTTGGGATGAGTAACGATGATTTTAATTTGCAGGTGCAGTGGTTTAGTGACAGGAATTGGTGATCTAGATCCCTTTAGATGGCCTAATTCAAAATGGAGATGCTTAAAGGTACATAAATTTTGTTAAACTTATCTTTGTATGATGATTTGTTTCTTCCATTTTCATATTATTTCCGCCGTACTTTTGCATTGAAACATAAAGAAGTTGTTAATGTCCTTCTATCGACTTTGCATATTTTCTGCAGTCTAAATTTAGCCTTTTAAATATGAGCAATTCCTTGATCTCCAACAGGTCATTTGGGACGATGACCTTATGGGTAATCATCACGACCAAATTTCTCCATGGGAGATCGAGCTATCTTCGTCTGTACCATCTTTGAGTGTCCAATCTATCCCGAGGATGAAGAAAATGAGAACAATGGAATCAACATCTCCTAACCACCCTATCACAGGTAAAATCTTGTCAAAGAATCTGGAAAAACTAAATATGGAAATTATCATTCCTAATCTTGTCTGGATGCGGACTTTCTGTTTTTGAAACAGGACGGGTCGAGCTCTTGGATTTTGAAGAATCCGTGAGATCATCTAAGGTCTTGCAAGGTCAAGAAAAAATAGGTTTTAGATCACCTTTATACGTAGGTGATGAGAAAAACCAACTAGTGGACTTCACAATGCCCAATCCAACTACCCAAATTCTTCCATCGACCGGGTATCAGGAGATCGACGCTAATAGGCGTAATCCCTCACAGTTCACTACCTACACGGGCTTTATGGAATCAGCTAGATTCCAGGTCTTGCAAGGTCAAGAAAATTTCCCTTCACTCTCTGTTCATGGAAGAACCGATTTCAACCAAATTGGTTCCCAAAAGAGCAATCGACTTTCCGATATGTTCAACTCTTACCAGAGACCGACAAATTTCTATCCTTTAGCTTCAAACAATCTCAGAACCACATTTTTGCCTAACACTGGTATGTTCAGAGAAAACAATGATTCGGTTACCAACTTCCATAGAGAGACTATTCAATCCAATATCTCGTCCATCCAGAGAAGGCTCGCTAGTGTAATCCCAGAAGAAACTAGCAGCCCAAGTGGAACCAGTCTTCTGAAAGATCAGAACTCACCAAACAATTCATCTACTCCGGCTTTTATAGAGACAGATCTGAAAAATCAAGAAAATGATCAAGTCCAAGATGGTACCAAAGCTTGTAAACTTTTCGGGTTTTCATTAACCGGAGAAGTTTCAATATCAAACACAGAGAACTCTAGCAAGAGGAGTTGTACTAAGGTAAGGGAACTTGGGTATTGACTATCTTTGCTTAATTCTTCATGTTGCTGATCATAAATAACATTAGTGAAGGTTCACAAACAAGGCAACCTGGTTGGAAGAGCTGTTGATCTCTCAAGATTGAATAGCTATACTGATTTACTAAGTGAACTCGAGAAGTTATTCAACATGGAAGGGCTTCTGAAAGATCCTGAAAAAGGATGGCAAATTGTTTACACAGATAACGATAACGATATGATAGTTGTCGGAGATGATCCTTGGCAGTAAGTTTTCTATCTGTAAATTGATCCAAAATCATTAAGTTTGTTTCAGTTTATTCGATTCCTGTTTCTAACTTGGGCTGTATTTTCAGTGAGTTCTGTAATATTGTATCGAAGATTCATATTTATACGCAAGAGGAAGTCGAAAAGATGACTACTGGAATGATTATTGTCGATGACACTCAAAGTTGCTTGGAAGAATCCCAGGGAGGAGTTATGGATGTCGGAAAATCTTCTTCGGTTGGTCAACCAGATTCTTCTCCAACCGAAACTAGAATCTGAAACCGGTAAGTGAGGTTTAGGGACTTGAAGTTTGCTTCGATTATGGTTCTATGATTTGCTTATTGAACCAGACAATTTATCTATCATTTGTTTCTTGTCGAAGTGATATATAAGAAGTTTAGTTTGTTCTACTTAGTTTGGGTTATGAATTGTATGATATATACATATTGTATTCCTAATATTTGCTTAAGAAAATATCAAGTTTTATGATTAAGACCATCATTCACAGTTTCTGCACTGATTCATGATCAATGAACAAGAAAACTTTCCACCATTCATAATATGTATAGACAGTGAGCAAATTCCTTTAGTTCCTTCACCTGTATAAGATCAAAACCTTACTCGAAATGAAAATGTTAACTAGGATAAGGTGCATTCTCTCGGACGATCTCTTAGTGACGTCGACTTCAGTATGTTAAACATATAAAACACGATATTGGACTCAGTCTTAGGTATCAATGAGGTTCGAGTCAGTTATCAATCAAGTAGCATCTATACATAGATGGGAAACTAGGATAAATTACACTTCTCCTAAATGTTACTTGCTGGTCATAATCAATATGATAAGTTGAAAACCTTAATAAACCATTCATGGCCTTAAAAATAGAAGAGGGGCAGAATAACAGAAAAGCTCTTCTGCAATATTATTTGAATGAGCTATAAATACTGAAATCCTTGAAATATCTTTGTAATAAGGTTCTTTATATATATATAGTGAAAATCATCGTGCTATTGTTCGATGTGGAGTTGGTCTCGCCTACCAAATCATCTGAAATTTTTTTGTATTTCGTGTGATTATTTACTTTCATTATTACTTTTCTGAGTGTCTTTTTAAATTCCTTACAACAATATTAGATACATGTATAGACCCCTTCCTATTGTGGCAACAAGTTTTGTATATTTATGATGTTGGAATGCGCGTATACAAATTGTACAATATAAAATTGACTATACATCTAACACTTATATAGTGTTTTCCTAAAAAATTGAATGACCCAAGTAACTTTACTATATCTCATAAAAAAAAAGTAACTTTACTATGGTTGATGAAATATCATCCCTATCATTTATTATTATAGTTGTTGGGTTTGAATATTAGGGTGGGAATTTTGCCCATTAGCCGAAACCGCCCACGGGCACCCGAGCCCAACGAGGATCGTGGACGTTCGCGCCCGTCTAGGGTATAACCAACCCAGCCCGCCAAGTTTTGGTGGGCAAGCATGGGTTAAAACCTCTACCCGCGCACCCGTCCACGCCCGTATCCACTTAACCTCACCCAATGATAACCAACCAAATTACATCAACTTTGAGGGTTGATGAATCCCAACAGTCCATGTTGCTGGCTTAGTTGAGATGGTAAACAATATGTTTAAGGGCAATCACACGAACTCAATGCATTGCTTTGCAATGGCCCAAGAGAATTCCGAGTAGAATACTAAAGTAGTCTTTTGCTTTGAGGGAACAAAGAGTAAGATAAGTTTATATTATACCTCATGAAAATTCTTCATTAGTTTTTAATGTGAGATTAAATTCCTAAAAGGAACAACACAAATAACGTCTAATTTTAATCCCACATTGTCTTTTTAGAATCAGGAAAGGTGTTTGGAGATTTTATAAAAGAAGAAAAGTGATTTTTTTTTCAATTCATAAGATTACCCGCTACCCGTCCGCCCATACCCGAATTACCCGAGCTTCTTAATGCGCTTGGGCGGGTAATGGGCAAGGCGAATTTCAAAATTGCCCGCCCGATTAACCCGCTTACCCTAATAACCATTGAAATTTTGTGCCTGACCCATCCGGCCCGATGCTTCAAGTGCCCATGGACGCCCGTCCCTGTCCAATTCCCACCCCTTTGAATATATATTCTTTAAGTATCTTTATAGTTGAGATATTACTTATTACATTATTATTGCAGTAACAAAGATTCCTCCTTTTTTGTCTCCCAAAACATAGCCGTTGGAGACACCCACCTCTCACAAATCTACTCATCATCCGCCTATATTCTTGTGTTTCTTTCTAGATTTCAGACACCAATCACAATCTCTCTCTCTCTCTCTCTCTCTCTCTCTCTCTCTTCAACTCTGTAAAACCCCAAGCTGAAATTTACAATAATGGGTTCTCTATAATTTTAGCAATGCTGAAGTATATGATCTTGTCAGCTTTAGTTTATCTCCTTCTCTTGCTTAATTTTCATGGAGTTCATAGTGAGAAAACGAAATTCGATTTTGGGTCATTAAGTCTTAATAGTTTAAAGCTTCTTGGAGATGCCCATTTAAACAATGGCAGTATACATCTCAATCGTGATCTTTCTGTTCCAAATTCTAGCTCTGGTAGAGTTCTTTACAGTAAACCCATTAGATTCAGGCAACCTGGAACTCAATTTCAGTTCTCATTTTCAACTTTCTTTTCCTTCTCCATTACTAACTTAAACCCATCTTCAGTTGGTGGAGGACTAGCTTTTTTAATCTCCCCAGATGATCAATCAGTTGGAGAATCTGGGGAGTTTTTGGGATTGAAAAGATCTTCATCTTCTGAATCTGGTGGGTTTGTTGCAGTTGAATTTGATACATTAATGGATCTGAAATTCAAAGATTTAAATGGAAATCATATTGGGTTGGATTTAAATAGTTTAATTTCTACTGAAGCAAGTGATTTGGATAGCATTGATGTAGATCTCAAGAGTGGAGATCTTGTGAATGCTTGGATTGATTATGATAGTCAAACAAAACTGTTCAATGTCTCTGTTTCTTATTCGAATCTTCGACCTAAAGGTCCCCTTCTTTCGTTCAACATCGATTTGAATCTGTTTGTAAAGGATTTCATGTTTGTGGGGTTCTCTGGATCAACTCAAGCAAGTACAGAGATTCATAGTATAGATTGGTGGAGCTTTAGTTCTTCTTTCAATACAGTCTCTTCTTCTGGTTCACCTGCATCACCTCCAACGGCTAGTTTTCCTGGTCCTTCACCATCCCCATCTGGTTCTATTTCAAGCTTAGAAACCCCAAGAAAAACCAGTTCTCTCAAAAGGAAATCCATGGTGATTGCAGGAGTTATAACATGTGGAACAATTTTTCTGATAAGTTTAGCTTGTTTTCTAACCTGGGTATTCTTTGCAAGATTCAAATTCATCAAGAAAACAAATTATTTACCTTTAGAAATCATCAAAACCCCAAAAGAGTTTAGTTACAAAGAGTTGAAATCAGCCACAAATTGCTTCAACTCAACAAGGATAATTGGTCATGGTGCATTTGGAACAGTCTATAAAGGTATAATCCCTGAAACTGGATCAGTAGTAGCTGTAAAAAGATGTAGACAGAGTGGTAATCAAGGAAAGTCTGAATTTTTATCAGAGCTTTCGATAATCGGAACTTTAAGACATAGAAATCTTGTTAAACTTCAAGGTTGGTGCCATGAGAAAGGAGAAATTTTACTAGTTTATGATTATATGCCTAATGGAAGTCTTGATAAAGCTATATTCGAATCGAAAATTCCATTACCATGGATTCATAGAAAAAGAATTTTAATGGGTATTGCTTCTTCTCTTTCTTACTTACATCAAGAATGTGAAAACCAAGTAATTCATAGAGACATCAAAGCAAGTAATATAATGTTAGACGAATATTTTAATGGTCGATTAGGCGATTTTGGATTAGCGAAACAAATCGAACACGATAAATCATTTGATGCAACAATAGCAGCAGGAACAATGGGTTATTTAGCTCCTGAATATATTTTAACAGGAAGAGCTACTGATAAGACTGATGTTTTTAGTTTTGGTGCTGTGATTCTTGAAGTGGTTAGTGGAAGAAGACCCATTGACAAAGAAGTTAATTTGGTTGAATTTGTATGGAGTTTATATAGGGAAGGAAGATTGTTAGAAGTAGTTGATGTTAGAATTGAAGGTGAGTTTGATGAAAAAGAGATGATGAAAGTGATTTTGATTGGATTAGCTTGTTCAAATCCTGATCCAATGGCTAGACCTGTAATGAGATGTGTGGTTCAGATGTTATTGGGTGAAATTGAAGTTCCAAATGTTCCAAAATCAAAACCTTTAATGTGTTTCAGTAATTCAGATCTTTTGTTGAGTTTGCAAGATTCTTCTTCTTCTTCTTCAGATAGTAGCTTTCATGGTGGTTGAAGAATTTGATGGGTTGATTTAGTCATCTTAATTTGTTTGTAATATTAGTTAAGAGGCTCTTAATTTCACATATATTAACTTATTATATGTATTTATGGGAATATAAATTTATTGGAATTATTTAACTTGGATTATATTATCATTTTATAAGTGTGGTGTGGTTGCCCATATAACTCTCTTTGTGCTAGGGCTTTTCCACCAAGTATGAGTCTCCATTTCAGTGTACTATTTTACACAAGAGCTACAACATTTTGTTTATTACTTTGTTTTATGAGAAATAATACTTGCTTATTACTTTTTTTTTGTTGTTGAGAATACTTGCTTATTACTTGATATATATTTGTGTATACTACTCTCTCTCTTTCCAACCTATATCGTGATTTCGTATACAGTTTTGTAACATGTTGTGCGCACCAACGACGTCCTTGGACTTTAATGTGTTTGACAAGAAATGAAACACACGTTACTGTATGATTCCTGACACTGAGTTGGTGTCTGCCAAAGGGGCTCTGGCGGTCAAAGCTTGACTTACGATATTACCGTCGAGAGGTATGATCGAAGTATGGTGTTGCTCGTAGAGTGACCGGAGCTCGATCTCTACGGGTTAGACTAACTTACGATAAAAGCTTGTTTGGCTGGTAGAACTATCAGGAGATAGAAATGAGCAGAATGATTGCTCAATTAGATGTTTGCCTTGCCTAGAAATAGAATATGACTAAATTACTCCAAGAGAGAAAATTATAGTCGCTTGTCTATTACTTCTCACGTGAGTATGTACGAAAGAAAAAGATGGTTATTTTCAGTACATAAAGTACGGCAGCCCTTGTGCAGGAAAGAGAAAATAGATATCATGTCTTCCTAATGAAAAGCCATCCTATTTGTATAAGAGAGAGAATGTGACGCCTGTCGTGGAGGAATGACAGTTGTCCTCAATTGCAACGCGTGTTGTTCAAGGTGTGATTGGAGCGTCTGTCGTAAAATGGAATGCATGTAAGTATGTATGGTGGGTAAAGTGGAATGACTGTCGTTCAAGGTGTGTGTGAGAGATAAAGTTGAACGCCTGTAGTTCAAGGTGTATTTGAGAGATAAAGTGAAAAGTCTATATTAGGAATGAACAATCGTTTTGTACGACAGAAAGTAAGATAGTCGTAGGTTGTTTGTTCGATAGTTGGATGTCCTTATCTCTTTTCCCCTCGCCATTTTATGGTGTCCTTGACAGCTTGTCATTTTGGCTACCGTAACGCTTGATTAGCAGACATGTTGAATCACAGTAACGCCTTTGCAACGGGTATGACGATATCCTCTCGTTAGTTGTCACTTTGAATGATGGTAACACTGCTTCAAACAACTATATCGATGGGGGACTTGGAGATGATCACAGGGAGTTAATCTCCTGCTCGAATGTGAACTTCTTTATCCAATATGTGCATGTGCGGTACACAAGCGTTTTCTGTTATTTTGGGTGTCTAGAGGTGAGAGGTCAAGCCCACTCGATATTTAGTTCGCGAGTTTGGTTGTTGTGTGAGCCTATCTAGCATAAATTTTTATGGGCACTCTCGACATCAGATTTTGGTCCACACATGTTATCAGCACGATTTTTAGACTAACTGGGTGAAAAGTTGTTGGTATACTCAGTTTCTCAAAGCAAGCCAAGAGTTAGCGGTGAAGGTATAGTATTTTTAGTTTCTGGTTTCATTATATCTAACCTAAATTAATCTCCTAATTTAGACGAGTTTTTTATTTAGGAAATTGACTACGATCTACGATAGTCATTACATTGGCATCGATACATCAAAGATTTGATAAGCACGAAACTGCCGAATTCAAACTCTTACAAAGAACGGACCTATAGCCCAACTAAACTATGGCCTAAAGCTCAACAACATTATTACCTTAATAATCCAAGTTTAATAAACCATGAAACCCACTTCCTCTGGGAATCTAACTTGGGACCTCCATGATTTTGGAATTTATGTCAACACATTGGACCATGTGGACAACCAATTGTCGACCGACGAGTTTTGTTTTGTTAGTGGTTCTCAAGCTTTTACCATGTAATATTTTTTATGTATAAAAGTATTGATTGGAATAGTGTACTATGCCCTTCTCCAACCTACTTAAATCTTGGTTGTCATGTATTATTTTTTATATATGGAGTATAATATATGTTATACCTTTCAACAAAAAAAAGGGTACGTTATATAAAATATCCTAAAATCTACTATTCATAATATGGTATTCAGTTTAGTTCAGATTTAAAAAATCAAATCAACCGACTGAACCAAACTACTCCTATATGGTTTTTTTGGATTGGTTTTGGTGCAGTGGTACAAAACATAACTAACTCTTTCTGTTGTATTGGGGATTTAAATGCATTATCCTCTAGGATTGACAAATGGGGAGGCACTACTAATATTCCCTTTTTGTCTCACTTTCAGCAATTCATACGGGATGCCCAATTGATCGATTTAGGCTTTAATGGACCGGGTTACACGTGGACAAACAATAAGGCGATACATCATCTAACTAGAGAACGTCTTGATAGAGTATTATGTAGTGCCAATTGGCTTCTCCAATTTCCTGATGCCGGGATTTTTCACTTACCCAGGTACAACAGTGACCACTCACCAATACTTCTCAAAACTAAAGTCGAGGGACAAATCCTAAGTACCATAGACAGATTCGAAATCTTCTGGACTAAACATCAAGACTACCAAACTACATTCCAGCAAGTATGGGATAATAGTACTGGATCCTTTTCAGAGAAATTACAGCAAATTAAAGACAAGGTTCGTAATTGGAGTAAACGGGCTTTTGGAGTAATTAAAAACAGACTCCTCATCCTCAGGAAAAGACTGACAGACATTCAATATCTGACCCAACGGAGGCGACTCTAAACACAGAAAGTGAACTCCAGAAAGAAATACTGCACTTAGAGGAGGTACAGAGAACAAAGGCTGAACAACGTGCGGAATCAAAATGGGTTCTCAATGGGGATCGGAATACGAAAGCTTTCCATATGGCCATGTCTACTAGAAGACACAAAAATCAAATCCAACACTTGACTCTTTCAACCGGTGATAGAACTATTGACCCAGAAGAAATAGAAAAAGAATTTGTTAGCTATTTTCAGAATTTTTTTGAGGCAGAACCTACGGATCCACCTCCGACCGAGATCTTAAATGCATATAAGGTAATCTCGACCGAACAGTTGGGCTACATCTCCAGGGTTCCATCGCCAGAGGAAATCAAGCAAGTCGTAATGGATATGGCATCAATCAAAAGTCCAGGACCTGATGGATTACCACACTTCTTCTTTCAGCATAATTGGGACGTCATCGGAACGGAACTTATCATATATATACAGTCCATCTTTCAATCAGGTTATATCAATCCTTCTCTAAACTTTACGACTTTAGTTCTTATTCCTAAAACGAGAAACCCGAGTATGGCCGCCGACTTTAGATCGATTTCCCTTTGCAACTCGGTCTATAAGTTCATCACAAAAATCATTGCTAATCGCATTGGACCTTACCTGGACAACTGTATCATGTGGACCCAAAATGCGTTTGTGCCGGGTAGACAGATAATGGAGAACATTATTATAACCCAAGAACTTCTACATTCTATGCATAAATCGATTGCCAAAAAAGGGGCCTTCTCACTTAAGATGGACATGGCCAAAGCTTATGACCGAGTGAGTTGGGGTTTTCTGGAAAAAGCTTTGATTGCCACTGGTGTCACTGGTAACTTGCTCTCCCTTATTATGTCATGCGTTACCACCACGCATTTTAATATCCAACTTAATGGACATTTAGTGGGAGATTTTACGGCCACTAGAGGCCTCAGGCAAGGATGCCCTTTATCTCCATATTTATTTATCCTAGCCTCCCAGTCACTCTCCCTCCTCATTTCTCATTATGAACATGAAAGAATATTTACAGGATACAAAGTTAACCAGGCCGCCCCTACCATTACACATTTATTGTTCGCGGACGACCTGATTATATTTGGCAATGCAACAAAAGAAAACCTAGAGGCTATTTTACAAATTATGAATCTTTATGCAAAATTCTCAGGACAAAAAGTAAACTTCAACAAGTCATCCCTTCACTTCAGCAGAGGAGTCCCACAATGCATCATAGAGGAATACGTCTCCAAACTCGAAGCTCCACTAATGACAGACCAAGATAAGTATTTGGGATCGTTCATTCTCAGGCCGGGAAATAGAATCAGGAGCCACCAATGGTTAGAAGAGAAATACGCAAAATCACTAGCTAACTGAAAACAAAAATTCATAACTCAAGCAGGAAGAACGGTACTCATTAAATCTATTCTTTCATCTTTTTGTACTTATCCTCTAAGTTTTCAGTTGATACCTCAACAAGTCATAAACAACCTTGAAAGGTCCGAGAGAAATTTTTGGTGGGGACACTCTCATGGTGACAAGAGGATACATTTTATTAACTGGGGTATTCTGTGCAGTTCTAAGAGGTCAGGTGGATTGGGCATAAGATCTTTAAGAGAAGTCAATGAGTCCCTTATAGCCAAAATGACCTGGAAACTACTCAACAATCCTAATGCTATTTGGGTCAAATTAATAAAGGCCAAATATGTTAAAGGGGACAACTTTTAGAATACTGATAATACAACTTCAGGTTCTAACTTTTGGAAAGCCATCCTTACTACTAGAGAAACCATGCACAACAATGTAATTTGGATCATAGGGGATGGTACTTCTGTCAAAATCAATCAAGATCCATGGATCCCAGACCTACCTAGACATGTTCCCACACCCATTCAAGAACTTCCACCAAATATTTACTGGGTAGTAGATCTTATTACTCTAGATAATACCACATACAAATGGCACACAGAGCTTTTAAACCAATATTTCAATCACACAACAGTACAAGCCATCACTACCATTAGTTTACCCCAAAACCATCAGAGAGACAGATTGATATGGTCATGTGTAGAAAGTGGGAAATTTTCGAGCAAATCTTACTATAAAGAGATAAAAAATACCCCAGATATGATAGAGGAAGTTCAATCTTTCCCTTGGACTAGATTCTGGAAACAAAATCAGATGGACCCAAACAGACAAATATTTATTTGGAAGCTTATACATGATGGTTTAGCTAATCTCAATAACATCAGTAAAAGGGTGCAAAACATACCGAATCTGTGTAAGATGTGTGATCAACAACAAATGGAGACGAGATCTCATCTATTTGGGGAGTGTAATACTTTCAAAGACCTGCTTCAACATGTCAATATTCCTGCGATTCAAAACCTAACATCAGATCTAATAGGTACGTTAAAAAATTTGCTCACTAATGCTTCAGGAGATGGTGAAAACGATTGGATGACAGCTACATACTTACTTTGGTCATGGTGGAAAATGAGAAATGAGTTAATCTTTAATCAAAGGGAGGTTGACATCAATCGGTGTTGGTGGCTCACAAAGGAATCACTAAGGTATGTTAACCCTAACCCTTCTCCATCACTAACCTCATCTTCACTGCAGAACGATTACTGGATTCCACCTCCAGTTGGTAAGATTAAAATAAACTGGGATGAAGCTTTTAGAGGAACAGAAGGCTCATGTGCTGCGGTGGCTAGAGACTCCACCGGAACAATTATTGCTCAAAAATCCAAGAGGGAATCACCGAAATCAGCTCTTGAGAGTGAAATGCTAGGGTTTTCCCTTGGCTTAAAGTTGGCTGATGAAGTGAGAATAAACTCATTTATATTGGAATCAGATTTTAGGGTTTTGGTTGATTTGATCACAACCGTTGAACCCTTAATCCCCTGGCGCATCTACACCGCCATGATGGAGGTACGTGCTTCGATCACAAGAAGACAGGTGGAAGTTACTCATTGCAAGAGAATTCAAAATGAAGTAGCACATAACTTGGCAGCCTCTTGTTTAGCCCCTCAGTTATGAAGCTTTAGGCTTTCACCCCTGCCATTGTTAAATCGGTTACTTTTGTGACCTTTGTAATTGTCCGTTTGTTACAGGACACAACTTTGTAACTCCTATTTATGGTATGTTCCCGTTCAAAAAAAAAAAGTCCATGAGATTTTTTTTTTTTGTGTTGAAAGAAGTCCATGAGATCTTGGAATCGAGTTTTGATGAAAGTAGATTATCACCAAAATTTATTTCATATAATTTTGACACTAAATAAAGTAGATGTTGTCATGCTTGCTTTAGGCTCTTTGTAGTCGGGCTTTAGGCCTCTTTAATTATTGGTTTAACTTAGTCGATTATCGTGTTTATCACATTTTAATGATACACAATTCCTTGTAACGACTAACGTAGATCGTAGTCGATTTCTCAAAAAAATTTGTTTTGTACAACCATAGATGGAAGTTAGAACAAAGTCACAAACCAGATCCACCAACCCATTTTGTATGTGCACTTTAAAGTTGGGTATCCAAAATCTCCAATCGGGTACAGTGTGGATCTGAGGCCCATCTGGAGGTCCGAAAACCGAAGAAGAAGCCCTAAATTTGTACTCACTAATTCACTACCCAAGTTCCCACCAAGAGCAGAGCTTTTGAACTGAAATTTGGAGATGAACTCTTACAGTTACAGTCAAGCTTCGTTCATGGCGGTCTAGTTCAACACCTGACTGAGAAAAAAAAACCCTTATTTCTAACATGGCGGACGGAGGTGGAAATGGAGTCGGAGGAAGCTCTCCGTTAGAAAAACCCTCAAAATTCTCTGTTTATCAAAACCCCACATTGGAAGCAGCATTAACAGCTAACAGTCTTCGCCCTACGAAATCAACATTTCTATGCATCCTTTCATTCTCAACTGCTTCTGCTTTCGCCCTCCTTAGCATTATTTCCAGGTAAATTTGTTTGTTTTCGTAGTTATTTTTGTTAAGAAACTAAATTACTTTAATCATAGAAGGTATGATCATTCTAGGGTTTCCTTTGCTAGTTGAGTTCACTTGGTTTTAATCGAGATTGCTGGACTTTGACCTTTCTGATATTTGATTTTACTGTTTCAAACACTTTAACGAGAATTAGGGCTTTTCTAGGGTTTTGTTGAACTTTACTTGTTACATCACTTCTGGTGTTTTTCTTTCATTGTCTGAATCTGACTCATCTGAATCAAATGCACCCAAAAATAAAATCAACCGGCATTCAGATGAATCGGACAAAAATAAGCAGTCTGAAATTTGACTCAAGTCAATTCAGACCCCGAGTCAGATTCCAGACCTGACTTAAGAAAAAGAAGAACATTACCTCAATTTTAGAGCTTCAGTTAATTAAACAAAATGTTCATCTGAATTGTTTGAAGGGAAGAAGGATTCATCAATCATATGGGACTCAAATATGTTTCTACCACTACAGCCTGTGAGTTACTAACCTTGATTTTGAACCTAAAATGCGATTCTGATGTTACCTTAGTATGACAATATCACCATCGTCTTCTTTCTTGTGTTTCAGATGTGCTTACTAAAGTTACAGAGTTCATATTTGGTCTAATTTTCATGGGGGCCATATCTGCACTCATCAAAGCTTTCTCTCTCTGGAGAACTGGTAATACTACGAGTTTTTGTGCTGTACCTTCGTCATCTACAGGAGAGAAGAAGCATCTAACGTCTCGTCAATTGGGACTTCTCGGAGTGAAGTCGAAGCCTGTTGAGAGGGTTGATTCTGATTCTGCAAAGAAACCCCCCAAGTCCAAAACCTATAATCCACCTTCTCCGTCAGATGTTCTTTTCCCAGTTCATCATTCAGTCTCTGGTTCAAAAAGTCGAATTGGTAGTCAGAATCCAAAGACCAACACTGAACCTTCGATGGGATCATATTATAAACCATCTAACTCCCCAGGGTCCCCATCTTCTCTCTACCTTGTTCAATCAGCGTCTCCTCCAAAACCATCAGTGCAAACATCGCCTGGTATTGATCGGGTTTTCTCAACCCCTTGGTCGAAACAGCGATCATCTAATGCAAAAGCAATCATGTCAGAGGAAATGCTTGAACAATTTTTAGCTGACATGGATGAGAGAATCACGGAATCAGCAGTAAAAATGGCTACACCACCTGTTACTTATAATTCTTTGAACATATCCAGCCCCGGTACAGGTACAGTTGTCAAGTCGCCTAATACTTCTGGAGCTAAAAGGAGTACACCACTTAGGCCAGTGAGAATGTCTCCTGGTTCAAAGAAGTTCACTACTCCTCCTAAGAAAGGAGAGGGTGATCTTCCACCACCAATGTCAATGGAAGAGTCGATTCAAGCTTTTGATCATTTGGGTATCTACCCTGAAATCGAACAATGGAGGGACCGCCTCAGACAATGGTTTTCTTCTATTCTGTTGAACCCATTGCTTGACAAAATTGAAACAAGTCATATTCAGGTTTTGTTTTCTGCTTCTGTTTGATTTTAGAACTTGTGAAATCCAGGGTAGGCATTCTAGGGCCTTATAGTTGATCACGTCACAAATGTTCTTATGTTTGCAGGTAATGCAATCTGCTGCCAGGCTTGGTATTTCGATCACTGTCAATCAAGTAGGAAGTGATTGTGTTGGGACTCCAACAGTGTCTTCAGTTGACGGGGCAAAAGAATGGCAACCATCATTTACTCTAGATGAGGAAGGACTTCTTCATCAGCTACGTGCTAATCTTGTACAGGCTCTTGAAACTTGTGAGTGTAATTTTCCTTTTAGTACTTAATCGCACCTTTTCTTCTCTTAATTTCATTTGCATGTTTTATACTTCGCTAGATTCTACTATATATGGATTGAGGTATTTTCACTGTTTGCAGCAAAATTACCTTCAAGCAATCTCCAGCAATCCCAACAACAAAATGCTTTGGTTCCCGTTATACAAGAATGTATAGATGCCATCACTGAGCATCAGAGACTTCATCAACTCATGAAAGGTGAGTGGGTTAAGGGATTGCTGCCGCAAAGTAGTGTCCGGGCAGATTACACAGTGCAAAGGATTCGAGGTAGATCTTCCCTTCACAACTCTCAGCATATGTTTGATCTCGATAGAAATTTAGGACCCAGCCGAAGGCAATTTACCTTATTCTAGTCAGTTTGACCGCGATTGATCTGTTTCTCGATTTTCACAGAGCTTGCTGAAGGCACATGCTTGAAAAACTATGAGTATCTCGGAAGTGGCGAGGTTTATGACAAGGTGAACAAAAAGTGGACGCTTGAGCTTCCAACTGATTCTCACTTGCTGCTATATCT
This sequence comes from Eschscholzia californica subsp. californica, assembly GCA_002897215.1. Classification (NCBI taxonomy): domain Eukaryota; kingdom Viridiplantae; phylum Streptophyta; class Magnoliopsida; order Ranunculales; family Papaveraceae; genus Eschscholzia; species Eschscholzia californica. The sequence continues at coordinate 83,929 of BEHA01002032.1, read as the reverse complement.
ATTCTGTGCTTATCTGGAACACCCGAAATGGATGTTACATGTGGATCCTACATCCAACACCGGTGCACAGTCTAGCAAGAACCCGTTATTTTTGGGAATTTTGCCTCCAAAAGAGAGATTCCCTGAGAAATATGTGGCTGTTGTATCTAGTGTGCCTGCTGTTTTTCATCCAGGAGCTTCTATACTGTTTGTAGGGAAGCAAAGCCCTCCACTTTTTGCCTTGTATTGGGATAAGAAGTTGCAGTTTTCTCTGCAGGTAAGTTTCACTCTGGGTTGTATTACCATAAGAGTTATCCTCTGTTACTATCATTATCGGCTTCTTGCTGACTCAGGTGGCTATCGTATTTATGCCTAGCTTATCAAGATTCTTGCTTGCAAGAACCTCACAGACGCTTTTTCACATTTGGACTAATGCCGTCAGATGTGATATTGTTATGATCTTAACCTGTTTTTTCTTAGTTGTGTTGAAATCTTCTTTTGTGGTTCTTTTTTTCCAGGGAAGGACTGCACTGTGGGATGCAATCTTACTTCTCTGCCACAGAATAAAAGTGGAATATGGAGGCATAGTGCAAGCCATGCATCTTGGTTCATCAGCTTACTGTATCTTGCCTGTTATTGATTCAGAAACTGATGAGTGAAAGACTTGATCATCGGCAAGAAGCCGACCTTGAAATTTATAAATACGTTAATATTCCTCTCACTCATACGATCTAGTTTTCCTCCCTAGTTCGGCAGGAATGCTGGATTGGGCAAAATAGTTTCGTAGGATGGATCCTTTGTGGAGGTAAGATGCAGAATGTTTGATTTCTTGGATTGCTGTAAGATCTATCATTTCCCTTATGTGAAGTTTAAACGCAGAGATCTCCTGATTTTGGTATTGTATAACTTTGAATTACTAATGAGAATTGAGATCTTTTGTAAGGGAATTGTTTACTTTCATAGTTATTTATTAAGGGTTCCTGAAATTAAAGGGCTTTAAAGAAACAAAAATGAAATTAGGTTTTATTGATCTATTACTGCAAACACAACCTTCTCAACATTTGGATTATAACACCATTTTCAGGTGAACCTGAATTTCAACAGAAATATGTTCTCCATTACTAATCAAAGAATTAGCCAAATAAAAGAAACAAGTGAAATTTCGGAATCAATTGTAATCACAATTATTCTAAATTGAAATCTCAATGTTCCTATGAGAACATGTAATTTGCATAGCAAGCCTAAAAAAAGAACTTGTTCACTGATAATATGGTTACTTCAGTTATCAGAACTTGTTTCCTTTACCGAGCGTTTGTACTCTGGCTTCAGCTCGTAAGTGCCTTGATTTGCGCCTCTGTTGTTGTAGACGCAAAGGTCTTTTAGTATATCTTTCAAGAATTGCTGCAGGAAAAGATAGAAACGAAAATTAATCAGTGATTTTCAGGCGAGCAAGCGCAGAAGTTATAATTAACATTCAATATACATAATCATCTCAAAGGACTTGCATCAAATAGTTCAGAGGAAAAAAAGAAAGGAAAGAAGGAGAAAGTGGCTTTAGTATTACGCATTTCAACTGGAAGTGTGAGGTTTACTTTTTTTTTTTCTAGTGACAGCTTGAAACTAAAAGCTTACATCCGACAAGAAATCTGAAAGAAATATGAACTTGATAGCATCATATTAAGGAAATAAAACCTTCTTGATTGAGTAAAGAGACCTTCAAACTCCAAATTTTTCATAAATATGCGCACAATTCATACACTCAGTCTGATTAAGTTAACTGCGGTTCCCCCTTGCAGATATTATCATCTAATCACATAACCTAGCTGATGAGAAGTTCTACTCTCAGAAGACGTATCCTATTGTTGGCCACCACAATAAAATGATCTAACTAGTTACCTTTCCTTCATAAGCCCAAGTGCCCAAGGCAATTCTAGTCAGACAGACTTTGCGAGGACCTAACTTACCGGGTAAGTGTTGCCGCCTAATTCTTGTTTGAACTTGTCACAACATAGTATTAAGTATTCAAGCAAAAACAGAGAATATAAGTGATTTAGTCGCCTTACTTACGTTCCTAGACCACCTAAAGGGAATTGCCATATGGGTGGTCATTATGTGATGAAGGAAACGAAATGTGCTGAAATTTGACATAGGGAGGTGAAGGAACATACTTCAGGTTGGTCTGTCTCTTGGATTAATTGCCTGAGTGTCCAATTTGGTTGCCTTTCAAAAAGCTTAAAAATAATTGCCTCCATTTCACCACGGTCCCTTCTTGATCTTCTGTTATCTGATGGCTTTGTTGGCGTTGTTTTGTTCTTATCCTATTCAAACACACATAGAACACAAGAGTGCATAACTAAATAAAAGATGGAGATTTGAGAAAGAAAAGGCGCCAAAGGGAATACCTTGGAACTGACTCCCGTGGAACTCGTCGTCACAAACTTGGGTATCATATGTTCACCCCGATCATTTTCAATAACCTTCAGAATCCAGGAAATGAAATGAAAGGGAGAAAAACAACACTGGGAGTAATCTTTAAAAATATATCGATCAAGTTAAGCTATGGAAACATGGGCAGGAAAGACAAGATTAACAACACCTTCACTTGTCTAGTTTTGACCATATATTTGTTAGTTCTTTCACGACAAAGTTTACTGTAGTTCCCGATATTTTCATGGTGGGGCGACATGTCGAATTTGTTCAGCACTTTCCCCTCCACTGCAATCTTTCCTACAAAACACAGGATTCTCTTGTCCAAAGTTCATTTTGTTATAACTTATACGAGTCTCCTGGGATTAAACATTTGAAAACCCTATATAGTATAAAATAATAGTTTTGATGCCAATAGTATTTCAAAACTAACATGCTTGAATTAAATTTGAAAATTCAGCATATATGAATCAGAAATGGATTAGCAAGATATATTCCGCATTTGTTTATATGCTTTACAAGCAGGTTTCTTCATTCTTTTGCCCTTAATGTTCACAAAATATAATCAGAACGAACTCCAGTTGATCTCACATAGTTATGTATTGTTTAATCGTATCCATTCTCTTAAACTGAGTAGATTCTGACTCTTCTTTGAATTTTGAATCATCACCTTGTTGAAAAACTGAAGTAGATTCTACTCATATCCAAACTCGTATACCCTATCGGCCTATCATACATTCATACCCACATACTGAATGTTTCAAAATACCTCTTACCTTTTCTTGTACGAAATATGTTGGACTTTCTTGGGTTCAATAGTTCGATTAATATGCAGGTCAAGTATCGCTTAATATCTAGTTGAGCTTATCTTTTGCATAAAAATCAGAAGATCTTCCTAGGTTTGACATTGCATGGTAAATATATCCTATTTACTGATAGATATCATAACTCACCGAATACATCTAAATTGAAGCGCATAGAAAACAGAGAAAAAGAGTATGGTATATAATGCAGGTAATGGGAACTACTATAACCGTACCTTCGCTCGTCTGGGAAAAGACACACATAGGAATTAAGTCCTTAGACATGTCGAGTGAGTAAGACTTAGGTGCATTTCCATTATCATTTCCAGGCAGTTCCAGCTTGAACTAATAATCATCAATCAAAACATAAGTATAAAAATACGGCAACAAATGCTGATTCTGGAATAGGACATAAAATTACCCAAATCCAACTGAATTGAACTAAGGATATCAAGAATTAAAACAAAATACACAATAAAAGGTAGCAAAGATCATATTTTTTTTGACACAAAAATAGATAAGCAGAACTTAGAGACATTGTAACGCTTCGATTCTTAACCATAATAGTGTCTTTGGCATCCAGGCTCAAACCCAACGAGCCCACCAAAATGGTGTCTCCACCTATAGCTCAGTCTCTCCCATTCCCCTTGGTCTAATTCCAAAGACGGAGATTGGGCGTGATATCAATCCCATTTCGTCGATCGAGTAGAACCTAAGCTATGTGGGACTATCACAAACATTGAATCCATAAACTTGGATTAGTGAGTAGAAACCCTCACCGATTCAATACCCATTGCTTACAGACATCAATAAATTAGGGAAAACAAGTTTCATTTTAACAAATTATTAAGAGGTAATGCATGGAAGAACAAAAATCATGAAACCCTTAGAACCAACTAAGAATGTTAGAGAGAGAGAGAGAGATAAAATACTTGGGGGTCATCGTCAGGGCGAAGAGGGTCAATTGAAAGAACAACTTTTCCAAGAGGAAGGGGAAGAGGAGGGGGATTATCAGAATGAGAGGCGGTGGTGGTGGTACGGTGTTGATGTGTTTGAGAAACCCAAGAGCGAGAAACAACAGGAGGGGTTTTCATCAACCATACTGCTCTATCTGCTTTACTCGTATCAATCTCCTCTTTGTTTCCATTACTACTACTACTACTAATGCTTCCTTTCTCTATCTTTTTCTCTTTCTCTTTCTCTCCTCCTCCCGTCATTTACTTTCTCTCACTCTAGAAATTGAACAACAACAAGAACAAGAAGAAGCTTTAATTTGTTCCTCTTTTCTTTTGAGCCCTAAAACTACAGATGGAATGATTTTTATAGAAACCGTTTTTCAATTTTCTCTATAACGACTTGCCTTGTGTTCGGTACTCCTTTATATAATAGTTTGCCCTAGTGGGACCCCTTACTCTGTTATCCCTTCGGTGGTGGGGATGAGCGAGTCAACTCGGTGGGGGTTGTTTGTCCGCCCTCCACGTGGACGAGAGATTTTTTTTTGAGAAATGTTATATGATCGGAAATGGAAGCCGACTACCGTTCCAATATTTATGTGACCGACTCTCATTCATCCAAGCACGAAGAAAGAACAACTTCTCAATTTTGGGGCAAGTAACATTTTC
>BEHA01002032.1:34464-70556 GCA_002897215.1 Eschscholzia californica subsp. californica | reverse complement strand
AAACAATTAGTAAATAGAGAGAGCTTTTAGAAATTATAGAAGAAAGAGAAGTCACAATCGGCACAGCTAAGTAGTGATGTTTGTTTCTTGATGAGCATTTATTTCATGGGTAGTAATAGTAGTAGTAGTAGTACTGCCCTAGGCTGGATCCTCCCCTCTACAACAGTATCTACAAACCCTCTTAATTTCTCAAGTATTTCGTTTTTATGTCTTGGACAAACCATGTGTTTGCTATTATTATTCTTAAACCACTTTTTATTTTTATAAAATGACTCAATTTCGTGTTGGTCTTCGTGGAATCGGACGTATCAATTTTTTTTTATGACTTCTGCTATTTTCACAAGTTGATGTGTACCAAACGAGACCTAGTCTATCAGAATGTGCTTATTGCATCTATTTAAGTTTGAGTAATATGAATCGATGTATTCTGTTATATTTGCAAGTGTTAAGGGAAAGAGGGAGAGAGAGAGAGCCGACTAGGTTTTCATGTAGATCTCTTTCAACAACAAAAAAAAGGTTTTTATGCAGATCTTCCCATCTTTATCCAAAGAGCATTCATATCCCTTGACAAAATAGTATTTTTGGTGTAAGTTACATGTTTCGTCATTCCTTCGTGGAATAGTATGAAGCGTACAAGAATGTTAAATTTCAACCTTAATTTGGGTGTAATCGTGGTCAATTCTTGTACTCAAATATAATAATAAAACAAAAATCAAGTAATTAATCAATCTTTGATAGCTACATGCATGTTTTGCATGTCCCAAAAGTAATTTGTTTTCAACTGATTTTGAGGAGTATTGGACCAACTTCATGTTATATCAATTTAATCACCACAATAATTATGCATATAAATCTCATTTTCATTAGGATTTTGTAAATCAATTTCTTTCATATATGGATGGACATGCTCATGGAAAATTGAAAATAACGTCAGCGGTAGGACAATGTACTAATGATGTGTATCTCAATAAAGAAAGAAAAATAGATCAATGGTGAAAACCATGACGTATGTTTTGATTTTATGGGAGTTTTTTTTTATCAATCATGAAATCTTGTAGTACTCAAATGTTTTTTTTATCAATCATGAAATCTTTACATGTCTATACAAAAATAATCAACGACACTATGTCACTCTTCGGACTTTTAAAATTCAGTCAGTCATCCGTCTCAGACTTTGGGGTTTATACCAAATGTATTAGTTTAGGAACAGAGTCCTCGAATTCAAACTTTTAGGAAAAATCAAATAACACTTTTAGATAGGATCTTGGGGTGGAAAATTTATATCAAAATTTGAAAGCCAAAAGAGTAGAAAGACTTACATTATCTACATGTCTTAAAATTATTAACATGTCTTAATATGGTCCAAAGTGCAAATGCATGATCATGAACAGCTATTTGTCTGGTTGTACAAATTTATTGATGTACATAGGCTTTTAAAGCTTCTTAAAGCCTCTTCCTAACTTGGAGACAACAACTTCTACCTACCTTCCCAATTTCCTCCCTCCCACTATAGAATTATGCTTTTGAGACAAATTTTCAAGACAAATAAAGAGTTAGACATAAAAGATGCTTCTTGTCATGTATCATTGGAAAATTTGTTAATGAAAAAAAAAAGTATATATTATATATATTCACCGACTAACATCTAAGCGATATTTGTTACAATATTATGTCGTCATCATCTGTTAATTGTAATGGACTAATGGTTCACTCAAAGACAGTGCTATTAGGCGATGATCGTGCAAGTCTATTTGAAATTGTCACAGTAAGAGAGAGTATTTAGGTAACAATGGATATTTTTCATTCACACACAACTCAAACTAAGATATTTTTCATTCACACACAAATCAAAGTCTATTTGAAATTGTCACTAGTATTTAGGTATCTCCAATGCACCACTCAAACTAAGAGTGTCATACATGACTCATTTTTTCGCTATAAAGCTATTTTCACTGAAGAACTCAACTTAGATCTCTAAAATGATTCGGCAATATTTACAATAGAGATTGATACTCAAAATTTAGAGCATCTCCAATGCAACACTCAATTTCAGAAACTTTGAGTATCGCATAAGATTTCTGAGTTTTTGCTTTCAAAACTTCCTCAAATGTAAAATTTAATTTGGATCTCTAAGATGATGTGGCAGTAGTCAAATAGAAATAGTAGTGTCTCAAGATGACACTTTATTTTATGTGTCCTTTCAGATATCTCAAATTATCCAACTCGTCATTTTTTAAATTTAAGCTAAAACTCAAGTCTTCATATATCTTCGAAATAACTAAATATTTCTCACATAAGTAAACCAAACAACTTTAGAGACTTGCACTAGAAATACAAATCAGAAAATCTCTATTTTCCCACATATATAAGAAAGAGAGTCTCATATTTGTAATAGTAATGAATCGTTTCATTCGCGAGGAGCTGGATGAGAAGAAACTCTCATGGCCGGTTATGCAGTAGAGATGGAATTGAGAAACAACCATCAACTATAACCCTAAAATAATCAGATTCCGTAAACAACATAGAGGAAGAATGAAGGGAATATCTTATAAAAAAAATCCCATAGAAGCCACAATTGCGGAATTCGCACTTTGCAAATTTGGATTTGTTCTAATAACTAAATAAATAACGAATATAGTCCAAGTAATAAAAGCCCAGGTTTCCTTAGGTACCAATTCCAATATGATCCCCATGCCTCGTTAGCCCATACTGCTCCTGAAAAAATACCTATGGTTAAAAATATAAACAATAGACTAATCACACGATAACTCCAACGGCCCAATTGCTGAATCAGTCATATATGTGGTAATTTCTGAATGAAAGAAAATAGTTGTTTAGTAAAACGTTGGTTCTATCATTTACATTTGGATCGCACCAAAGGAAAATGGCCCAATTAAAAAATGATTGTTTTTACTAAAAACCTCTATGTTTTTTCGAAATGTAATGACTAGAAGAGCTACTGATAATAATGATCCACATAAAAGAGCTGTCAAGATCTCCAAAATTTTGTGATCCGCTGCCGAACGTATTTCAATTCCAATAGAGACTCAGTTTATCAATATCGATTCGGTCCGAGATCTCTTATTGAATTGCTCACTCAATGAGCATTCTCAACATTATGCCTTGAAGAGGACTCGAAACTCCACGCGAGAGTGTCTTCTTAAGAATGTCGAAGTGCCATTTAAGCAACTGAACTAATTTAAGCTTTAGTTTTTTTGTGTATGTTACATTGGATAAGTTTTTCGAATAGTTTTCTTGGTCATTTAGATACACTTTATTAGAAAAGCTTCTCCATTGGGACGTTCGAGAAAAACTCGAACTTTTGACAGTAAAAAGTTAATTAAATTGCTTCTGTGGAGCTTAAAGATCTTCAATATGACACACCAAAAGCATCTCCAATATTTGAGAGTTTTCATGAGAGCTCGGTGTCCACTCAATATTGAAAACAAAAAATGTCTATCTTAAATTGACACCTAAGAACTTTGAGTTTTTCTAAAAATGATCTATGATGCAAAATTGAGTTTGGATCTTAAGATGATTATGTGACCGATGATGTCCAAAATGACTTTAGGTTATTCTTTAGGATAAAGAGATTGTTGCTTCTTGCCTCCAAACTTTGAACTACATCTTGTAATTCTAGAAAAAACTTTGTAAGGAATTCGGAACCTTTTCGACTCTCAAGTGAGTAAAGGGTTCTTGCAATTGAAGAATCGAATTGAAAGTTCGAAGTTAGAATTTGAACTTTCGATTGATTGAAAGCTCGTCCAACCGACTATGACGAGTGTTTGATGAGGCACTGAAGAATGAAGATCCGCCGACGTATGATGAAATTGCTCTTTAGTATCCCTAGTGAGATAAGTTTCTTTGTTTGAAGATATTCTGTAATTTGGATATGTCATATTGCCGATCTTGTAGATTTCGTAGGAAAAGTTTTTTCCCGACGGACTTGTGTTCCAAGTTACCAAGATTCTTGAGATATTTTCTATCCCGTTTCTTGGATCCAATTCGAACTTAGGTTGGGAAAGTATTAAGCACCTTCTACCCCATATTTCAAGACTAAGGTATCATCCCCACTTCCACATACCACCCTTCTCAAAAATTCAGGATGGACCTAATTATATTTAGAGTCCAAGCAGGCCTTAGGCGTCTAGATGTATTCACCCCCTAGTTTTGGGCAGAGCCCTTTCTGATTAACCTCCTCGGTTGGTTTTCACATGTTGAACCATTGGATTCTTAGTCTTTTCTTAACTAATTGACCTACTCAACTGATGGCCAATATTTTGAAGATTAGTGACGGCATTTAATTCTAAGATGTCTCAAGAGGAAACTCAATATTTAAGATTTCTCTGAAGATCTCAATTGTCTACTTAACATTAAAAACAAAAATATCCATCTCAAAAAATGACACCTAAATAATTTTTAAGTTTTTAGAATGTTGTATTGAAAACATCTTTTAAAATGAGGATCTCAATAAGAAAGAAAATCTAAATTGAGACTTGACACATTAGACAATTTGATTTTTTTTATTTATTTTGTATCGAAGATGCTTTAATTTTGGAGTGTCCACCTCTATTGTTAAATCATTTTAGAGATTCAATTGAATCTTAGAATGGAGATGGTTTTAGATAAAATTTTAACAAACCTTATTAAATTTTAGAATTAGGGTGTTTTTATGGAATCACAAGTGTCCTTCAAATGCCACAATTAATCTTGGGGTCAATAATGTCATAAATTTGTCGGGATTCGTCCACCAGCTTTGGTGTCGTGGTTGGACACCCCTCTTAAGTCTATGAGGTCATGGGATCGAATCTCGGTGGAAGCAGTTTACCATCAAAATTTATCCCATGTAATTTAGGTCTCTTCCATTCATGATTTATATTAGGCGGTTATCGTGATCATCACATCTTCAAGAAGTATCAATGCCTTGTAACGACTAACATAGATCGTATTCGAATTCTCGAAAAAAAAAAATGGCATTGAGTTCAAAGACAAAGTTAGTTACAAACCATTTCTTTTTTTATGTAACAAACTCAAAACAAAATTAGCCAACTCAAAGCTAATAATACATTCATAATTATCACAATGAAGTGTTACAGTAGTTAATTATCTTTATATTAAGGTTTCTTATTTAACAACAAAGAGATTAATTAGGTTAATCAAAACTCTACACCTGTAAACCCAAAAAAGAAACTGTAATTGAACAACAAACCCTGTAATTAATTTTTCTTATCACAAGAAAATAAAAAATTTAGCCCTCTACCAGTTTGGATATGGCTCTTCATAATCAAATCTCCTTCTTTTCCAGAAATAATTTTCTGAATCAAACTCAAATTCTCCTGAAGTTCTTGTTGGATCAGATTTAGTCCTCCTTAAAACCCTAGGAAAATCACAACCCATTCTTATCTTTTCCAATTCTTCTTCAAATTTAGTTTTTCTGATTGTTGTTAATTCATCAGAATTATTATAAAATCCCAACTTTTCTTCAATTTCTGGTTCATTTGTCAATTTGGGTATCTCCTCTTCTTCTTCTTCTTCTGTTTTAATGAAATCATTTGATTCCAAAGTAGAACCCCAGAATAGATAAGCTAAAGAAGAAGGTCTGTAATTCTCAGACCTACTTTTCATCAACAATAAAGAACTCTTAGGTGGAGAACTTGAAATCAAAACCCTAGTCTTTTTAATTTCTTCATCACCCATGAATTTATTTCTTGATTCTAAATTCACTGATTCTTCTTCCTTGTTATGTTCTACTTTTCTATGACAAAAACCCACTTGAAAACACAAAATCCATCTTCCCCAAACAGATCGAGACGTCTTGATATTAGATTTAGAAACCAGAATCTTTTCGATCCCCCATTTCCGGCGGCCTTTACTGGTGGTGGTGGTGGTAGTAATGGAAGAAGAATTAATGGATGCTCGAACTTCCCCAAAACAGGTGACTCTAGGAGAAGAAGGATCTAGGGTTTCTTCATTGGTTTTTCCAAGGAATAGAGGACTTAATCGACGACGAGAAGAACTTCCTCTGCTTTTGCTTCTTCCATTATTACTTCTCAAAGACCTTGTTAATGGAGTTGGGAACTTCTCTAATCGACCTTGAATTGTTATGGGTTTTGGAAATAACTTCATCTCAACAACAAAAGATGACAACTTTAACCCTAATTACTAGAAATTGTCGATTTTGATGAAGATATTTCCTTCATCTTCTTTCTCTCTCTATACAGTTTACTCTGCTTCTTTTTTCTCTCTCTCTCTCTCTCTCTAAGTTTTTCTCGCCTGAAATTCTGTTTTTTTGGTGGCCTGCCTTGATCAAAGTTTTAGTGATAAAGAAGAATGTGAGCCGTTGATGAAAATCTAACGGTAGATAAGGGATATCGGAGAGTCTGGCTCGTCTTACGAAGTAACATAAAAATAAGAATTGACAATTTGACGAAATTTATCGAGTGGAGTGAAGAGAATTGGTGAGATCTAACGGATGATATTGTTAGTTGGGAGAGGAAAAGATGGGGTGGGTCAAGGTCAACGATTCCGGGTGTCATCGCATTTAGTACTTCAAAAGACTAGTACTAGTTAAGCATCCCCAATGGTTAACACCAAATTAGTCACCAAAAAAGAATCTTCACCAAATTATTTGGTGTTTTCAAATTCTTGAACCCAAAGGCAAACACTAAAACTCCCACCAAATCACTATTCATTACACTAGATTTTATTTTTATCATTTTTAATACTCATTTTTTTAAATAAAATAAGATGAAAAATAATATATCAAAATAGTAATTAGAATTATAAGATTTAAATTACAAATTAAGATCATTACGACATTTTATTGTTTTAAGGGGACCAAACAGAAATATTTTATGGGACCAAATACAAACATTAAGATAAATAAAGGGACTAAATGGGAAAGAATAATTCAAAAGAGGATGAATTATATATGAAAAACTATGGGACCCACCATATCACCAAATTGGTGAAGGGGAACAGTAGCCGGCCAGATATGGCCGGCTACTGTTCATGGCACGGGAGATCTTTGGTGATCTCCCGTGCCATTGGGTACCAACTGCCCTGGGTATCACCAAATTTTGGTGATACCCAGGGCCGTTGGGGATGCTCTAAGCAAGACTCCAGTAAAAAGTCAATATGATAGTGATTTCATGGGGTCACCTGGAGGTGCTCGCTCATGGACCAGGCAGTCTGAGGTTACAGAAACTGGCGGGAGTCTAGCACTCGGACTGAGCCTAGTCCGTAGAACCGCCAAGAGTGAAGGGGCCGAACTGAGTAAATAAGTGGGGCACTATAGACACTTCCCTTGCTATATAATAGTTTATTTTTGAATTGTCAGCCTCTCGAACTTTTGACCTCTAGGGTGAAAGACTAAATCTCTGACCAATCTAGTCAAGTATTATTGGCTACTACATAATAGTTGTACTTGTAAGTAGATGAAAGATAATTTCAACAAAAAAAAAAAAAAAAGTAGATGAAAGATATCACTGGTGTGAATCAGATTAGGCCCAAGTCCTAACTTATTATTGGTACAGTCGTATTGCCAAGTCAGGAGTGTGATTGCACCAAGTGAAGCTTTGTTGATCAATTTTGGAGAGGATATTTTGGTCTTTTGTGTCAGGCTTGACGGGAGCCAGGTGCCAGCCTAGCCTAGTCTTACCCATAGGACTGGGTTTCCCGCACCACTAATTTGGGCTTCGTATGAAGTTCCTATAACTCTAACCCGCAACTCCTGAGCTTAGTCCTTGACTCTCAAAAGCTCTCTGAGACCTTACGCCATACTAATATAGATAACCTAATATTATATAGAATTCTATTCCATATTAGTAAGGGGCATGTGCAATACCCTTTCTAGGTTATTTAAGTCAAGATTTAAGTTGCTTTAAATAGTATGGTTTGGGGGTATATTTGTGGTGTATAGTTCTGGCTTTCAACTACAACGTAGAGTATAAGTTTTTTTCATGGTCATGGATCCAGTGAGCACGAGTCTCAACCCAAACCATCTTTGGCAGATAAAGGACTTAATCTAGCTCTTGGCTGTGAGTAGCTAAGGCTACCTGGCTACAAGTCCAAGTGCAAATTATGCCAATAAAGTAATAAGGGCTTTGGCGCTCGAGAAGAGTGCCGGAGAGTCTAGACGACCCCCTATCCTTTAAGGCCCGAAGGAAGCCTAGCTGTCAGAAAGCTCATCATTTTTGTGCAGATCACACAGATAGTTATTCGGAACAAGACCTCTCTTTATCAGTACAAAATCACAGGATTCGACACAATACACTTCACCAAATGCAGCAGCAACAAACTTTAGAGAGAAACAAAGCGAAAAATGCAGCACCAACTATAGAGGAAGAAACAGAGCAAGAAGCTGCAACAACTGTAGAGATAGAAATAGAGGAAGAAGAGAGCAAGCAGCTGCAACAACTGTAGAGATAGAAATAGAGGAAGAAGAGCAAGAAGGTATGATCTGTCAGTTTCATTCTTCACCCCGCCTCTTTCGATTTCAATCAGGCTCCTCTCGATCTCTTTCTTCCTCTCCCAATTTTCGTTCTCCTTTGGATCTCTACCTATCTCTTTCTTCCTCTCCCAATTTCATTCTCCTTTGGATCTCTACCTGCTCCTCTCGCTCTCTCCCTACCTTGTTTTGGACGACATTCTCTATTTTTCTTTTTATTTTCCTTTTTCTTTTGCCAAGGATGAAAAAGCGTTATTTAACACTAACATTTTCATACACATGAAGGTATTATACCCCCTCAATTTGAATATCAAACTAAACTTGCCTTTTGTTTTTCAGTTACAAGGAATGGGCTTCTTCCAGTCATATATATATATATATACATAAATTTGTTTAAATGTAATTAAATTATATGCTTTATATAATACATAATATATAATACATAATATATTTATTGTATATATAAACGGATAAAATTTGATCGGTCCCTATCTAATCCTGCCTCGTCACAGTCCCCAATAAGACGACTACCAATTTTTCGCGGTTAGGCCACGAGGTGTAAATTCTAGCATTCAAATTCGATCAACCAATTAAGCCTGTTGGTTGAGATATTCCTCGGTGAAGAAAAAAAAGAAAACTGTAATTTAGAAAGTTTTCATTCATTTCTAAAGACTAGTTCATGTATATACAGCGGTCTGCTATCAAAAAAAATCTTCTCATGAAAAACTCGGAAAATTTACAGATCTCCTACCCCTAAAAAGCTTCAACAGTTGTTGCAGAGGCATAAAAATATAGGGCTACGCATTAAATTATACTTAACTCATGGAAGGTGCCGCCAAATTTTGACTCGGGAAAGCGCCTTCTCCCAATCATAATGTTGATAACAAAAAGTTCTCCACTGGACAGATGCAGATAGGAATTAGGATCAAACAAAATCCTGCACATTATCAGATCAAACAGTCGGAAAAGTTTGCAGAGGCATAAAAGCACTCGCACCAATCTAGACTGGAAGAGATAAAAGTAATTGAAAATATTGCGGAAGACATAGAAGGCCTTACAAATGAACTGCGCGAATTCTTTACACCAACGAGCAATTAGCAATTAGACTTGTCATGGGAATCACGAGCGAATCTGCAGACTTTTCTGGATTTGATTTCTTGCTTTCATTTCCTACAACTTTATGCAAAAAACTTAGCCTTCCTTTGTTCCAGATGAGATCATAATGTACACTGCAGCCATATCCCACTTTGGATCTAATCAGAGTCAGAATCGATAGAGAGGTACAACCTTGGCCGTACAGATCTCGATTGTACAGACCTTGGTTGTCGAGGAAACGAGAAAGGGCTACTAAATTTTTGCTGATCCGTAGTTGTCCTATCAAAACCCTCATCATTCATGCTCACAAGTAAAGAAGCTGCAAATAAGAAATAGGAAGTGTTAGACCAAGAAAATATTAAGGGAAATGTGCTTTGGAAGAAAATGAATAGACGATCTTTTGTCAACCGCCAGCAATACATCAACCAAACCAAACATAATAAAATGGATATGGTGGGGGCTAGAAATCCATCTAATCCGTTGATCTATTCTATATTTTCCATCACTAAATTGACTGAGTGGACTCCAACTCCATTTGCATGTACGTGTAAACGAGAGGTACCAAAAGTCCTGGCGATACTCGATATTGGCGCTAGTATACTCTATAAACACAAAAAATAGCAAAACTGTAACATCTAAGAAATAAGAAGAGAATCACACCAATGTTAGCTAAAGACTCAACCTACCCTCTTTAGACAGACATTGATTTCTCGTATCCAAACCACTTGCAGCTGCCGACTGACCATGACCAACAGTCCCAACCCCATCACCAACCCTAAGAGATATCCAGTCTTCCTCACGTAAACCAGTTGTCATGAGAGGTTGGTTTCCTGTATCAGCATTTGCCGATGAAGTAGCTGGACAAGTGGGAAGAAAAATTTGCAGAGAAGGGTCATCTTCACCAAATGCTAAGGGACTGCCAACCAAGCCACCATTCATATTGGTGGTGGGACACACAGACGTTTGGGATTCTGTTGTATATCCTATAGTCATATCTGGAGCGAACGAGTAGTCGCCATTTGTGGACGTGGGACAAGTAGTGGGAGTATGATGAACATTAACTAATGATTCTGAGACATCTGTCTCAGAACCAAACAGTTGTAACCCAGGCCCAGCTTGAGTACTACAAGGCAATGGCCACAGAGGCATCCCAAACTCATCTCCATACCCATTTAGAAGACCCGTGCAAGAACCACTGCCAGTAACAAGACTGGGATCTTCGGGATACGAGACCGGAACTCCAGAAGATGGAACAGTGAAAGAAGTACCACAGGCATTAGTCTGACCTGTCTCATAGACAGCCTGATGGAGAGTTGGATTTTCATTCTCGTCTTCAGAATCACTGAGAATAATGACATCCGTGTTCCCTGAAGGAGCAGATGGACCTTTGTTGACAACTCCATAAGCTGAGTCAAGGTTGAGAGGAAAAGATTCGGGTTCACTGAAATTTCTGGGAACGTTGTCATAATGCCCAGCAGTATCCTGATTAACACTTCGATCTTCACCATCTCTACAACTTCCAGTAGCACTGCTGCTCATAGGGATGACATTTTGGTGGCCATGATTATTTTCTCCTAATAGCTTTTCAGAAGCTAGAACGTGGTTATCTTCAGGTCTTTTAACTTCCCATGTCCGGTTTCTTGTCTTAATTCTTAATTTCAAGCAAGTACGTCCTCCTGAAACTCCTTCCTGTTTAATCTCCTTCGAGGTATCAGGGTCAGGTTTGACATCTCTGCCTGTAGAAACAGAAAGAGAACCATCTGGGGAGTGCCACTGTGCAAGATCCCAGCACTCACTTTCATTCTTTGCACGCCAGGAACCATCAGGCTTCACATCTACATCAGTGACATCTTCTCCACAACCCCTCATCTGCACATTACGTACACTAGTTTAAGATAACGATACTAAAACATTAACACAGCCACCCTGTATGATGTTAGGGGAAAAGAAGGGGATCAATAGAAGGAACTACCATTGTTGTGATGCGATTGAAATATGGGTCGATAATTATATGCTCCAAGGAGTAGTTTTTCAGGCAAATGGGGCATTGCCACTGAAAACAAAGTGAGTTTGTTCAACACCTTACAAAAGAGAATCGACAAAAATAAATGGAGAATGAAACTTGTTGAAAAGCTCACCTTCCTGGACCTTTGATTAAGTTCAACAAAAGTCTCAAGATCAAAACAAGCCATGTGGGCACAAGGTTTGAACCTTCCAGCAGTTTTGATTCTAGAACCGCTCATCTACCATTTCCATACGGCCACGTAAGTAAGTAATAACTTGATATGATTACCAAACCATGATAACGAATAAGATATAAGTTAACCCGAATTATACCAACCCATAATACAGAAAATTGGTTGATGTAACAGTACATGGTAGAATCTGGAAGCAAATTGAAAGCATTGCTATATAATCTAGAAAGAAAAATAACAGGTCGGGAGGAGGCCCAACGGTTAGGGTTCAGGAGTAACGAATTATAAATACAATCATCAATCACATCCCTGACAATTAATTCATTAGTAGGACAAACAAGCAGCACCCTCTATCTCCACTAATTCATGACACAATACAACATTTGTTCTTTTTGTAAGTGTTTGTAGTACTTATGTTCCCTTGTGCTGATAATTTGTCCAATCTTTAATATACATTCAAGGAATTACCTAGAACACAATTTAACTTGTTCATTCAGTCTTTTATTCTTGTCCCCCTTCTGACCAAAAACTGAACCTTGCACAGTGGAACCCAGCTCAACAAGACTTTACATTGGGAAAGGTTTTGTCATTCAAAACTCAACGAAAGGAATATCTAGGCCAACCAAACAAATAGGATGACCCATAGTAACAACATTATCCTAGCAGCAACTGTGGCAGGGAAATTGGCATATGAATAAAAATCATGATCATAGAAGGGGATAATAAGAAAGGCCAGGCTCCTGGGCAGAATTTTTGGTGTAAGCGGCATAAATTGTCAATAGACGAGCCACATGTAGATAACTGAAGTACTCATGTCTTGCAGGGATGATTTGATTATCCTAAGTTATCCTCCCTAAAATTAAGACTCACTGCCATACATTTTTCTCATACCTCAAGCTTCAAATTTGGAACACACTAATAGGCTAGTGGCATTTCAAAGACATGATTGAACTCTAAAAGAAAATCTACATAATAATACAAATATACATGCTACTACTTACAGGGCAGCGGAGATTGACAGTAATTGACTCTGCAACAACTTCCAAATCACTGTCGCTATCCGCATCCCCAGCAGCATTACCACCTCCTATGCAACGGCAAACACGTGCAAGGGCATCCTCGAAACGCTCACCATCTAGTTCACTTGGAATCAACCTGAGGACCTAATAGAACACTGAATTACCAACCATGAAACGCTACGTGACAGGAAAAGAAGTTCAAGAAGACTGTTACTAACTAAAGAAAAATGACTTCCTTGCATATTACGGACTCCATTTTCCTTCAAAGCAATTTATTAGCCATAACGGAAGTCTTCCGCAAGAACTCGAATAGAACAAGACTGAAAAAATAAAAATAAAAATAAAGATGGGGAGCAGGTAAGACAATAACAAGGATAAATACCTGCTGAACTGTACGGCGCTTCACAATTTTGACACCCACGCAAAAAGTTCGAGCATCAGATCTTGTGAAAGATATCTTATTGATCCCTATCCTTGTACATGAGGTGATCTAGCAATAACGTAAAAGGGTGTCAAGAAAATATTAATGAGGGTTAGTGTCGGATAAGAGTAAAGTTCCTTCGTGAAAAAAAAAAAAAGTGAAGTTCCTGCCAGGTCCTAAATTTATAAGTGATTTATCAGCATAACCAATATGGGAGGAAATTCAAATAGAAAGAGAGACTTACTATAGGACCGTCGTCACGACCATTAACTCCCAACAACTGAGACCCAGGTCTATTAATAGTGCGGACTGCAATACCTGTCAATGTCAACAAACCCCATACAAAGATTAAGTATAGGGTCGGCCAGTCAACAGAATACGAGGCATTCAAGACAAGAAATTTCAGATTGAACAGATAAAAAGTCACTTGTTACCAAAAAAAGGTCAAGGATTCATGTTGCAGACAAAAGAAGCAAAAAAAATTTATGACTTGACGATCATGAATCAATGCATCTAACGAACATTTAAAATGACTACTATAATAACCTGTACATACCGTTAATCTGCAGATCCGGGAATTGAGGCCACTGCATCCTAAATAGAACTTTATCATTGAGAAGAATACACCATACCTGAACCAAAAGTGCAGAAGTATACTTAATCGGCAGCCCAGTTAACACTCATTCAGTCAGAGAACCCAGTATCTGAACTCTGAAGACACCAAAAACAATTCTAAGAGAAAATCCATGAACCAACCTGAACATCATATTCTGTTCCCTGCATCATTTCCCTATCCGCTGCAGACAGTGAAAATGTTTTTTCTACACTCGACTGGGGTGTGTTAGCGCTGCAGGCATTTCATATTAATATTATCATCCTCAATTAAGAGTTGCAACCATAAAAAGTGTCTCCCAGAGAACGTAAAAGATACAAAAGAAGTAAACCAAACATGGGAAATATTGAGACACAACGTAGGTTGGTCTCCCCACTATAATGACATTTTTGCACGTTATTAGCCCATCTCTGAAAGTCTAATAGAAATTAGATTCTCTTGAATGTCATATACCACTTCAGTGACAACTGGAAACTAAGTATAGTAAATATTCAGCTGTAACTTCCAGAAAATGCTGGAAAAAACATAACAAGATAATTTTTCAGAATTAAAAAGTGACGAGATTAAACCACGGTAATTAAATGTCGGTTTCAGTCTATACTTCAGTAAGCTCAGAAATGCAAACATGCCGGTCAGTGTGAAATTTTAACAAATGTATAAAAATGACGGATAGGTTGTGCAAATGATAGAAATGTGATATAATAGTTTGTCACAAGATCATTAGACAATAAGTAAGCATAAAAATATGTTACCATACTTTAGCACAAACTGATTAAGGTAGAAATTACAGTAACACAAACTTCTTAACAAGACTCTAGACAAACACTTAATTGGGTCATCCTCCATTACAGGTTCACCCACCTCTTTAACACATACCCATTTAAATAGTGGGTTTCCCTAGAAAAGTATTAGGGTCCTTTAGAAAAAAAGGGGAATTTTGTACAAAAAAAAACTAACGGAACACTAACAAAAGCTGGTTAAATTATGGAGTATTTTCTAAAAAATATGTTGAACACAAAAACAAGCCTGCTAAGTAGGGGGTATTTTGTGTTTGAACACTAACATGGACATTCTAAGTCAAGGGGTACCTTGTAATAACGTGATCGAGCACTAACCAAAGTTGTTTCAGTAGGGGTTTTTTGTAAGAAACTATCTTAACATTGACAGAAGTCTGCTAAGTTAGGGAGTATTTTGTAAGAATATAAGGAACACTAACGAATGTCGGTTAATTGAGGGGGTCTTTTGTTAACAACTAAGAAAACTAACTAAATAAAGGTGCAATATCAATTAATATTTACTGAAGGGGTGAACTCCACTTCAGCACTTACTAGAAACAGGGGGTCAAATCCAACAAACCAAAAAGTTAAACGAAAAGTTTAGGGTTTTCTTTCATTCTCCAATCAGAACTTTGCCGCAGCCCCTTCTTCACGGCATCTTCCTCTTTAGGGCCTCTCTTTTAGGGTTTTTTCTATCAAATCATTGTCTCCAAAGACTGAAACTCCATTACATTGTTCACAAGGTATGTTACTCCCTTTTCTCTCTCTAAATCTTTCTGATGCTTTAGGGTTTATTTCTCTATCTACAGCTTTTTGTTTTCTACAAGTTGGAGGGTAATTCAAGTTTGGCGAAATATTTCGCCATATTTTGGTACAAAAATCATGTAACCTCCATTTCTTGTCTATACGGGTTGAACCCGAAATTTCTCGGTTGATTTCACTGACAAATTTCGACTTTGAATAGCTTGGTTTAAACTTTAATCTGTAGTACTTGAAATGAGGGAATAGGACAAAGAACTGCTCACAGATTCAACTCTATTCATCAAACAAGAAACTAACAGAAGTTACGAAAAAATTACACTTACCCATCTGCCGGAATATCGGAGGGGTACAACTTCACAGGATGTAATAACGGTTTCACTGTCTGCAAGAACCTACTTATTGAGAAAATAACAAATTATTAAATACCACCAAAGAGCAAGATTCATCTCTACAAACAAAATAAAATGCATGGAGAACTGTTCATAAACGGACACGTGGATGATAATCGAAAATATTGTGCACACCTAACATGACTTGAGAAACAAAAATGAGTTTATGCAGAAAAAATTAGAACTAGTTTAATCAACATGTCGAGCTTGAAAGAAAAGTGAAGAATGTGCTGAATATTCTGAAACATTCAATCAAAGAGTGAGCATAGAAGTACCAAAAAAGCTGGATACTATTTTACAAAAAAAACCCAGAGGCTAGAAACACTCTAAAGAAACAGACCGACCCTAGTTGTAACAATCTTCACATCACACCCAGCTGTAAACCAAGAAGTTTTCAAGTCGTAAATGACAAGTAACAATACAAGGACCTGTCTATCATACAAAATGAAATTTTACCAAGTCATCTCTATGCTAACAAGTAATAAGAAAAGGTTAAGATAATAAGTTGTAACGTACGGATCTGCGTGTTTGATGCGACAGAGTTCACAATAAAATTGAGATGGAAGGGGTGGAACACCGTCCGTGGAGTTCTCTGGAATAACAACGCAGGCCATATGCTGCCATACTCGACACCGTGAATCTTCACACTACAAATTAAAAACACCACATCAAAAACAACCAAAAGGAAAACATATTGAACAGAGAGTAGCTCCTTAATAGTGAAACGATAAACACAAATCAAAATCTTTCTTAGACTTCACTGTTTCTAGGGTGGTTCTTTAACAACATTACAGACCTTCCGAATTTCTAAACCTCCCTAGACTCAATTTGAAGATCTAGGAAGTACGTACAACCTTATATTAATTCAAATTACTCAAATAAAACAATAATACCACCACCAGGATTAAATTTAAGGCCCTAGAATATGTGTTTAGAGCTATGGAGACTAGGATAGTGTAACATCAGAGTGAAAAGAGCAGAGAAAATTCAGAAATTTTACGACGAACAGAACCAGGTGTAGACTATTAGGCTTTAGGTGTCAAAGTCAAACTAAAGGAATTATGATCCATTGGATCAATGGTACAAAGGTCAAACAAACTACCTTAAGATTGTTAATCAATACTTAAAAGTATGCATATATTGATAGATATGAACCAAAACGCTTTCTTCAAACTCTTCTTTTTGTCTCCTTGGCAGTTATACCAACTCCCAGGGAATGGTGGGCTAAGAATTTATTTTGTCAACATAATTTGTGTGCTCTTCCTAATTCCTATCTGAGTAGTGTCTTTTTAAGTTCCTGTCGCCTTTAGGAAACTTAAATGTAATAGTCTTAATCTATAAATTACTAATATTTCATTCATCTGTTGGTTTAATTTACTAAATTATTACATATATAATATGTATACATGTGTATACACGTATATATATTCTATGATATGTAACCATATCTACTGCTCTCACTCGCTCTGCCTCACTAAATAACCCCACCCCGCTTCACTTTTCGCCCCTGACAACCTTGCTAGACATAGACAGTTCAAATACAAGTAACTTAAATCGAATACTCTTCCTTTTTCTATACCTCAATCTAAGGAAAATGATGCTGTTGGTCTGTTAGGTTAAAAATAAGATCCCCATAAATCATCAGCGGCAAAAAGGCTGGATACTGAGAATCACCCAATATACGACCCAATAGTGGTGATAGTAATGGATCAGTACCACCAGAACCAGTCTGAAATACTGGCAATCAACTCTGTCTGCAAAACAAGTTGCTTCCATCTACGGGCACCCAACAAGAAATCACTAACTACTAAATCAACAATTTAGCAACTTCATTACCTGAATCATTGTGTCAGTAGTCAATGTACTTCCACAAAGACAGCGGACCTTCATATTTGATTGAAAAGAATCATCAACTTCTTCTTTGGGCTTTGCAATGTCAATGTCTGAATCACTCTGCTTAGATGCTAACTCTGTAGCCCCAAATTTCTGCATTTTTCTGGAAGCGGAGCAAGGATTATTAGCTTGCATTTTGGAGGACTTCAAACTAGCATACACAACTTATTTTACAGCTACGCAACAAGAACAGATAAAAATGTAATGACTTTTGGCAGCATTTAGAATATATGCGGGAATAAACAGAATCAACTTAGGAAGTGTGAAGGCTTGCAGTATATTATATGCTGAGCAGAATCAAAATTCTTCTATTGCTAAAATTGCTAGATAGAAACTAACTATAAGAAAGCACCTGTAAATGTCATCAATTATTTTGGCAACACCTTCTCTCCCAATCGAATTCTTCTTCCCCGGGACTTGCATATTGGCAACTGCAGCAAAAGGCCAAATATATGTTAAATGCACATTGATGGCCAAGCCATACACAATTTTAGAAAAGGTCTACGAAGGGATGCAGCAGAATCTTCTCAGCCATCCTATTCTTCAGCAAATGCATTCTGACAAGAACAAGGGAAAGCATTTTTCGCAACTTCGAAACCCCATTATTTTAAATGACAAAAACATGAAATATAGAGTGTAATTTGATCTGCATGTCTCATGAACTACACTTCAAAAAAATTAGGAGTACAACCAATATCGAGAGTAGTTCATCAATTACTAATGCAGTTCATCTTTAATAAATTTCCCTTATGTGCGCCCTTGACATACTAATGATAACACCCTCTTACAAAGTCTTGCTAGCATGACCTTCTAATATTGAAGCTATAACCATAATCATCCCTCCAGATAAACATCCCTAGATTTCACAGAATAATAGTAACACATGCGAGACCAGAGAACACTTGCAGGGCTTCCAACGTGAATTTATCTGAAGTACCATTAAGAGGATAATCTTCTACTTAAATAAATCATCCTCACCACAAACAAGGCCACTGTTTTCATTATTCCTAATACCATTATACTTAATCATCCCAATATTTTTTAATGTATCAAGAGGAACTAGTGGTTGCACCCCAGATGTTCCCACTTAAATATTAATTTAATTTTTCAAAAAAAAGTCAGACTCCCAAACCCATCAGAAACAGGCAAACAGCAGTACCCTTTTATGGCACCCCTGCGCAAAACAATCAAATCTCAAGCACAAAGGCGCTGCCCCTAACTTGTCGACCAGTCACAATCCGGGTTCTTTTTTCATAAACTGATTTAAACTACACACTTCCCAAGACAACAGAAGCAAATTGGATTTGCACATTACAACCACCAGCATAGCCGACTACAAGAAGCGCATATCCTATCTAATTTCTTGTACTTGCTTTTATTTATTCGTTGCTTTCAAGATTAGGACAAGTATTATTTTTTCTTCCCAGTTTGTTGTCTTTACTTATTAATTGGGTTCAACAACCATACACTCTGGTGCAGAGGGTCAAATTTTCTCTTGCTAAGGCTTCAAGATGTTATATTTATTTTATCAATTTTTTTTACTATTTCTCTGCCTTCTTGAATATATTTATGTTCTAGTCAAAACTTGGGAGTACAGAGATTCTTCAGTTTATTTCCTAAGTTTAGTCCCCCAGAGAGAGCTGAAGGCGGTGTTAAACAAAATCTAGTGATTTTACGTCAGAGGTTTCAGCTTGGATCTATGTTGGAAAAGTCGGCAAGGGGGACTAGTCGGCGGACTTGGGACTAGGCATAGTCGCTACTAGTCGTATTTACACGGGACTAATCGTAGAATATAAATATATAATTATATATAGGTATAAATATAAGTATTTGGTCTTAATGAAGTATAAACACTAAAAATTCATCCCTAAGAAACACACATATAATTATCAACAAGTTCTACAACATTAATGAAGTATAAAACACTAACAACTAACATTTATTTGAGTTAATAGAGAAAAAGAGTAGAATATGGGTTCTAAAAAGAAATAGTAAAAAAAGATTGAGAAGATAGAGAAACTTGGAATCTTGTTTGGAGAGCAAGAAAACTTCAAAATTACTTCAATCTGGTTATAATGATATTTGGATTTTGGAGGGGAGAGGAAGGGTGAAAAGCCGAATGAGCAAATCCTAAACCACCTTTGTCGATTTGAGCAAAAGAGAAAAAGGCTCAGCTAAATAATCCCGACTGGCCCGACTAGTCGACTCGGTCCTAGTCGGACCAAGTCGGGGATGTACTCGGAATTCCACGGGACTAGGGTTTTGGCTCCTAGTCGAGTCGGCAAGATGGGGACTGAGGAGTAGTCGGGGTGTACTCGGGGACAAGGAATGAAATTTCGGTTTCGGTGGAAATTTCGGTCGACCAAAAAGTGAAAACGTTTCGATCAGTGTGGAAGTTTTACAAAACTATAAACACGATAGAAATATGTTGGAATTGTATATGACAATATATTTTATCCCTCATTAAGCCTAAGGGAAATGCTAAATGTACAAAGAATCTTTGACAAGATTCTTGACAAAATGTCATTTGAACGGTCCCGATCAAAGTCAAACTTTGAAAAGCTTCGATCAATTTTTGTCTTTTAGTGAAAAAGAGTCATTAAGTCACAAATTTTGTCAAAGATCTTGTACATGCAGCACTCCCATAAGCATAAAGCCGCGAAAAAGATAGCATTGTTATTATTATAGTTAAAAAGAGTGATATGAGGGGTAAAAATGAAAAAAATAATGGATTTGTAACAGAATCAGATAGTTTGAGGGGTGAATTGCAATCACAGTTAGGTCAGGGGTAATAAAAAATCTGTAACATTAAATAGATTTGAAGTTAAAATAAGTTGGAAATGAAAGTTTAAGAGCACCCTAAATAAGTCTGAAAGGCGCCTGTATTAGGAGAGACGATTGCCTTGAAAGAGGCTTCTTTTAGACTTATGTTGGGCGCCCTTAAAACTCCCTTAACACATATTATACATTAGGGTTTCTGAAAACGACTTTTAGTCTTCTTCTTCCTATCGCTGCCGAGTTTCTCTCTCTAAGGTTCATGTCAGATCTTCCGAATCAAGCTGTAATTTCATGGGGGTTTTCATGGAGAAGATTAAAAACAATGAAATAGCAATGAAATCGAAAAGAATTTTACCAAAAGATGAAGAAGAAAGGTGGAAGGTCCGTTTTCATGGTTAAATTTCGAATATCTCGAAATCTGAATCGAAATTTCGCCAGATTTCGACCGAAAATTTGCACGAAATATATGTAAGTGCCTTTTCGTTTCCCTAATCTGAAAAACCGACATATTTCGACAATTTCGACCGAAATATGTCGATTTTTCATTCCTGGCTCGGGGATTAATCCCGACTTTTTCTTCATAGGCTTGGATCAAGACCTAGATTAGTAACTTGCACCCCACCTAATCTTGCAGACTTAGAACTCATGCCAGAAATGATATCGTGACAAAGCAATGTTCCAAATTTTAGGGAACTCAAATATCGCAATCAAATTGAGATGAGCAAAAACTATGAAAAATATGTATAGAACAACATCAACCAAGCTACATCTACCTAAAAAAGAGAAGTAAAAAGAAGTTACATGATGACATAGCAATAAACGTATACATATAGATAATTATCCAAGTTAACACTTCAAAAAATGCAATACAAGAGCTAAACCAGTTACCTTGCTCGCCCGAAAGAATAGCTACAATTTTGTCTAGAAGGTCCTACACATCATAATAAACATGTTTTCAATTTAAAAGAAGATATAAACAAATGAATTAAAGAGGGATCGGAAAAGAAATGAAAGGAAAAAAAAAAGCCTACAGGCATTTTGACATTTTTTTTTTTTTTTTGTTCTCAATTTCTAGATAAGCATCTGCACAATTTTGAGTCACAAAGGAAAAAAGACATGACCGAAAAACTAAATAAAAAGGGTTAGTAGGTACCTGCTTTCTCCCTTGCTTTGTCTCACCAAGGTGGGTTAGGACTTCCCTGAGATCTTTAACTCGGAAGCTCCCCAATTTTTCCTAAAACAAACATGTTTATAAGACTAAATTGAAGCAATGTGAGACCACAATATACACAAAATCAGCAATATCTGGCTCGTATTGACATACCCAACGTCCCCATTACTAACAAAATACAGAAATTTCTAGAGGTATCATAACATTAAGGGAAAATATGCATTAGCTCATTCAAAACTGTCTGATAATCGAAGACACTAACAGTCTGACAGTTCACAGTTGTAATAGCTACAGCCGATAATCCCTCAGTAATGAGGATGAAACTAATCATTGTAGAAGTAAATAATACCTTGCAACTTGATACCAAATCCATCTTTCAGTCTATTAGGGCACCAGAAAATATCCTATCCCTAATTCCCTAATAGAACAAAAGCCAGAGCAACTGAAGCTGAATAGTTGACCACAAACCTGAACAAATATTAAATCAAAGGTCGGTTGAATTAGCTGAAATCCAATAAAAACGTATGACAAATTAAATTAAATAATCTAATTAGTTCATCAAAATATAAGCCCTAGAATGCACATACCAATAGTCAACAACATCGAAACACAAAACCCTAATTAGAACTGATATAGGATAGAGGAAATAAGAAGGGGGGAGAATCAATACCTAATGGATTTGAGAAATGATGAACTAGTTTGATTGATAAAGTTGAATGGGAAGAAAAAGAGAATGAGGAGAATTCGAGAAGATCAATTCAACGTTACGTGATGAACTCCAATAGGTTTTCCATCAAGCCTGCTGCTGACCCTCTCTTTTTCTCTCTCTCTCTCTCTAGATTTCTCTTTTGTTTTGATGACCGAGACGTATACTTCGAGTAGCGATACCCCCTACCAACCCCAACCAGCGATGAGGGCACGGACCGACGGGCGTATCGTCTGGTATCAGATTTGGTTTAATCTTACGGAAAATCCGCTCTTTGTGGCGGTGCGAAGTGGGGGCTTGGGGGGGAATAAACGAAAGAGCAACGCTTTCCCACTGGTCGGTTAGGTCGCGCAATGTGAATAGTTTATGGGTTAATTCCAATTTGACTGACCCTGATTTATGGCTAATTGGAAAATTTGTATCTCCTGTTAGTCCAACATTTTTATTTGACTTCTAATACTACTTTTTTTTTTTTTTTTTTTGAAACCCAAATAGCATTAACAGCTTAAAAGTTACAAAGTCAGGATCAGATCCGAAAAAAATTACAAAACAGGAAACTAACTTGTAACGTCATCTATCAACCGGGGGGATAAACACAAACTTTTAACTTTGGGAGGGTAAAACCGAGAGAGCCAGGTCATGTGCGTCCTTATTGTACATACGTGGACAGAATACCAGGGCCAGTTGTCTCTCATTCACGTGCTCCCGAAGACCTTCTATCTCAGCCGTTAATCTCCAAGGTGGAATAGCATCAACGGTCTGGATCAAATCTATCAGCACCTTTGCATCGCCCTCGACTATATAAGAGGAGAATGAGAGCTCGTCTGCTAGGGTTAGAGCTTCTTTAAGAGCGGCGATTTCGCTGTTGATCGGAGATATAGGATCCAATCGCCTCTTTCTTATACCTAATGTTTCTCCATACGAATTTCTAGCTATTGCAGCGCAAGATGCTTCATTATCCTTATATGAACCATCAAAGTTGATCTTGATCACTCCTTCTTCCGGAGGCATCCAGTTCATCTGAAAGTTGTGGTTAGTCGAAAGTTGAACATGAGGGATAGTGATATACCTGAGATTTTCTTTAGTCCTCCACCAACATCGAGCAAGATCAGGAACCTTGTTCTGGAAATGAAGATCACATCTAGATTTCCACCACTCCCAATACAGATAAGTTACTTGGTACCATTTCTCCTCCGAAATACTTTTATCTTTAAGAATCTTAGTTAGGGTTTTAATCGGATCTTCTGTAATAAATTGCAGGTCATCTAGATTGGCCAAATGAACCAAATCTTGAAACCCTCGACAACTTCCAAACAGATGTTTGGTCGTTTCGAGTTCACCCGAGGAGCAGATTTGACACTCTTGATCAATGTATGGGACTCTATCTCCTATGTGTTTTAGAAGTGGTAAACCTTCATGCACTAATTTCCATATGAATATCTGAATTTTAGGTGACATTTGATTTTTCTTCCAAAATAATTTCCAAGGAAATTCAAGTACTTGATCTGTTAGAGTAGGGTTATGTTTAATTTCTTGATAAAATGACTTAGTGGAGAACTTACCATGTTCTGTAGGGCACCAAATAAGTACATCCGATGACCTATTACGATAAATTGGGATATGTAGAATAGCTTCTGCATCTTCATGATTAAAGTAGGTTTGTATGATTTGATGATTCCATGTTCCTGTTTCCTGTACAAGTAAATCACTTACCTTCTTGTAATGTTCAGGAAGTGTGTTAGAATAAGTAAGAAAATGATTAGTAGAATCAGGTATCCACGGATCTGTTCTAATATCAATCATAGAACCATCACCAATTTGCCAAAGAATTTTATCCTTCAAGATTGGTTTAATTTTATTGATAGCTATCCAAATATGAGAGTTGCCATTGGTATGATTATTGTTCCAAAAATCAGAATCTTTGAGATATTTTGCTTTCATTAACTTGACCCACATGTTCTCTGGATTGGTTAGAAAATTCCACACAAGTTTAGCTATAAGAGACATATTAACTTCCCTTATGGATCTAATCCCCAGACCTCCTTTATTTTTAGGGGTACTAATAATATCCCAGTTTATGAAATGGAGTTTCTTCTCCTCCAAATTATGTCCCCACCAAAAACATCTTTCAATTTTTTCTAGTCTATTTATGGTACCAATAGGTAATAATTGAAAGCTACTAGTGTAAGTACAGAAAGAAGAAAGGATAGATTTAATCAAAATGGTTCTACCTGCCTGAGTTGTAAATTTTTGTTTCCAGTTGGAAAGAGAATGATGAAATTTGTCTACTAACCAGTTATAACTATCAATCCTGTTTTCCTTTTTGAGGATAAGGGCACCAAGATATTTCTCTCTATCAGTCATCAATGGAGCATTCAATCTGAGAGTAAATTCCTGAATAGTCTGGTTGGGAACACCCTTGCTAAAGTAAAGAGAAGATTTGGAATAATTCACCTGCTGGCCCGAGAAACTGCTATAGTACTCCATAAGTTCTATCACTGTATTGAGGTTGTCTTGATTTGCTTTACCAAAAATAATAAGATCATCAGCGAATAGTAAATGTGTAATGCTAGGAGCCGCTGGATTGATCTTATAACCTGTAAATGTACCTTGATTCTCATAATGATTAAAAAGGAGAGAGAGAGAGATTGGGAGGTTAGGATAAAAAGATAGGGCGATAACGGACAGCCCTGTCTAAGGCCTCTAGAGGCCTTAAAGTCTCCGACCGTCACTCCATTAATCTGTATGTTGAATCTAGGAGTAGTAATGCAAGACATAATCAAATGCAAAATGGTCCCATGAAGACCAGTAGCTTTAAGGACCGATTCAAGAAACTTCCAATTGACCCTATCATAGGCCTTAGCCATATCCATCTTAAGAGAGAAGTGACCATTCTTTGCTTTTGATTTATGCATGGAATGTAACAGTTCCTTAGTGATAATGATGTTTTCAATTATTTGGCGAGACGGAACAAAAGCATTTTGGGTCCACAAAATACATTCTTCTAGATAAGGTCTGATCCTATTTGCAACCAGTTTAGTGATGAATTTATAAACCGAATTACATAAGGATATCGGTCTGTACTCCGAGGCTGTACTCGGATTCCTTACCTTAGGAATAAGGGCTATAGTAGTCTGATTAAGGAGAGGGTCGATCATACCTGTGGCAAAAGCTTGTTGGATATACGAAGTAAGCTCGTTACCTATAGTGTCCCAATTATGTTGGAAGAAAAAACAAGGTAAACCATCTGGCCCAGGACTTTTAATCGAACCCATTTCCATGACTACTGCCTTGATTTCCTCTGACGAAGGAATCCTAGAGATATCGGTCAGTTGTTCAGCCGTAAACACCTTATAGTTATTCAAAACTTCGGTGGGAGCATCGTATACCGGTTCTTCCCTAAATAAATTCTGAAAATGGTTTATAAACTCTTCTGAGATACTCTTTGGGTCCTTGGTTGATTCTCCATTTATTTTTGTTATTTGATGGATCCTGTTTTTTTGTCTTCTCACGGACATAGCTAAATGAAAAGCTTTCGTATTTCGGTCCCCATTGCGGACCCACTTTGATCTCGCCCTTTGTTCTGCCTTTGTCCGGATGAGCTCCTCCAACAACAAGAGTTCTTCTTGGATTCTGCTTTCTATGGTAAGATTGTCTTCAGAAGGGGTCAAAGATTGAATGTCATGAAGTCTCTTTTGAAGTATAGATAAACGATTGTGCAAAACACCAAAAGCCCTTTTACTCCATTTTTTCAAATATTCCTTAACTTGGCCAATTTTCTCTAAGAAATCACCCGTTGCACGTTCCCATTTTTCAGTAAAGGTGTTTCTATACTCTTCATGACGAGTCCAAAATACTTCAAATTTTGCTATAGTTTTGATTGGTTGACCGTCGACCTTGAGTTTGAGTAAGATTGGGGCGTGGTCGCTGTTGTATCGAGGAAGATGGAACACTCCCGATTCTGGGAAATTCATAAGCCAGTCTGGATTGCATAAAACTCTATCCAGTCTCTCCTTTGTCAGATGATGGATAGACTTGTTGTTTGTCCAAGTAAACGCTGGACCGTTGAATCCCAAGTCGATTAGACCAGCATCCTGAAAAAATTGCTAAAAATGAGACATGAACGGAATATTAGGATTGCCACCCAATTTTTCATTATTGTTACTCAAAGCGTTTAAATCTCCTATACAACAGTAAGGGTTGGTGATAGTTCTAAGTCTATGCAAAAGGTTGGTCCAAAATATTAATCTGTATTGAACATTCGGAGGGCCATAGAGACAGAAAATGTCATACGGTTCTTCATGGGGTATTCTAACAGTAGCATGAATTACATTATGAGAGTGATGATGAATATCCATGTCTATTTCATCAGACCAATGGAGGATAAGGCCCCCACTCCTACCAATAGAGGGAACATACATGTAGTTCGATAAATTATTATTCAAAAAACATGGAAGAGGAATGTAATTAGTAAGCTTAGTTTCAGATAAAAATACTATAGAAGGTTTAATAGAACAAAGGAACTGTTTTAGTGTTTCCTTTGTCGGGGTGTTCCCAAGCCCCCGACAATTCCACGCTAGGATCTTCATTGATCATGCGGCATTTGGGCTGCCGTTGCCCTTTCACTATCCAACACTAACTGATGAGGAGTGCGTTTATAGTATTTCAACGCTCGTTCTTCCGATTGTGGCATTTCTTCGTCTCTTTGAACTTCCGATCGACGAGTACTACTAATGTTTCCAGATCCAGAATTGTCTCCTTGATAGAGCACATTTGAGTGCATCCCTGTGACTACATAAGAATTTTCCATACCTCTTTTCCTGGATTTGCACAAATTAGACAACAAATCTCCAAAGTTAGTGGAAACAGAGTAGTTAATTTCGGATCCAGATTCTTTTTCAACCAATTGTTCTTGACTAAACGAATCTGCCTCCTTAATTTTATTTTTAGAGTTATAAGGGACCTTAAAATCATCAGAGTAATTAGGAGTCATTGCCTTGAGCACTTTGACTCTTTGTTCATCCGTTAGGTTTTGTTTAAGGAGATCATTAAAGGCCAACATAGTGGGACAAAACTTAATAGTGTGTCCCAAATACCCACAATAGGTAAAGAATCTTGGGAGTTTCTCCACCCTAATAGAAATAGCAAGAATCTTATAGTCAGATAGTTTTAAATAAACGTTTGCCGGCAATTTACTGGTTAGGCTAAGTTCTATCCTAACTCTACCAAATAGGCACCACTTCATGGCCTCCTCCTTGGTTGTGGGAACAAAATTCCCAAGGGAGGCAGCCAAACGATTAACCGTCTCCGATGTTAGCCGATTGGGAGGAATTCCGTGGAGTTGGACCCAAAACCAAGCCGAGTCAAATTTATGATCATTGGGCATCACATCCGGTTGACATCTTTGAAGAACAATAAGTTCCTCCTGGATAACCCAAGGAGAACTATCCATGGCGATATCTAATTCCGTTCCGGTGGCAAACTTAATTAAGAACACGTTATCTCTAACTTCCGAAAGATGAAGCTGATGAGGCCCGTGAATCACCCTTGATAGCCTAGATAAAGCATTATGAATTTCCACTTTTTTAGAGCTTTGAAACCATATTACACCCTGCTTAATAATCTCCCCTGATTGGAATACCAAATCTTCTCCTTCTACCGTAATTGGATCAATATCTTCAGTTGTTAATGCCGCGAATTGTTGAATAAACTGATTACTGGGTTCTCCCATACTGCTTGATTGAAGAAAGAATCAAAAAAGCCAAATCTCATACACACACATAAACAGGCACAGAGACTCCTAAAGAGCGACTAGAGTGGAATTCTAGGTGTGAAAACCTAAATTCGTGAATTAAGGAACCCTAAAACAGGGTCCAAACTGCCAGTAACCGCCTCAAATTCAAAAAAATAACCGTAAAAGCACCTGTAACTGATCTAAGAAACTAACTCTCCACCGATATTGGTGGTCCGATGACTATCTAACCGTTATCTCCGCTCGAGAGCAAAAAAAGCATTTCGTGAATTAACTCTTTGTTTTACAGGTTCAAATGACAAACTATATTTAATAGCATAATCTTTAACCCCTTTTTAACCTAATATAAGACATAATTCAGCCAAGGGCGGAGCCAGGATTTAAAGCTACCCTGGACTAGCTTAAAAATGATCAAAGAGCCAAAATTTCTTTTCTCAAGTATATATACTAACAAGTAGTAGCTTGAGAAGTAATTTTTTTCGAATATGTAAAATTTCGTTAATAGTTCAAACATAAAGAACTTACGAAAAATTAACCTCAACAAACTATAATGTATATGATCATTGTTAATTTAGGGACGAAGAAATAATTAAGACATAATTTGGATGGAACCTAACAAATGGAGTAAATTTTGACTTGACACAAAAAAAATGGTCAAAAAAGAACTAAATACAGAAGCAGAGGGTTTCGAACTCGTGTGGGCTAGGTGACGGGCAAAGTTCAAGACCGCACTAGCTGCCTCCTTTGTTTTGTTGTGTCTCCCTTTACTCTTATTATTATGTCCATGACTGCAGCCGGGGTAGCCTCCCACAGGCTCCGCCCTTAATTCAGCTAACTTCATCATGCTCTCCTTCTCTCTAGGTTTTGCTTGGATAAAACTAGAGTTGTAAGCGGTTTGGTTTAATTGGATAAATCGAACCACGAAGTTACACTTGAACTAGAAATTTTAACTTTAAAGTTAGGGTTTTTATTATGGGATATTTTTCCATATGGGAAAATTTTGGTATTTTTATGTACTTACTTAAATATTGAATCTCCACCATTCAACATGACTACCATATATATTTATATATTTTATATAAAATACATCAAAAAAAATGATTTGGTTCAGTTTTGTTCGGTCAGGATAACATAAATCCACACATGGAACCAAACCTTTCGGTTATGGGCTTTTAATATCTGAGTCATTCGGTAACTGATGTGACATGAATATGTCACATTTAGATCGTTTAACTTCGATTAGTTAGTTTGTTTAGGGTTTTTTTTCTAATAACTTATGTATGTTTTCTTGTTGGGAGAATAAAAAGAGCAAATTATTACATTTTCATCTGATGCAGCTGAAACGGAAGAAACAGAGATCAAAGTTATTTTGGTCATTTTGTACCAAAAGTATTTTGGTCAAAATCAGAGTCAAATCAACGGTCAAATGAAAGGTCAAAAATCGGAGTCAAATCAATGGTCAAGCTTAATGTAATGGACCAAGTCAAACTGAGAAGACCAAGTTAAGGGTTTGGTTGTCTTTTGGTGGATGAAAAAGAAGAACAAAGGAAAAAAGAAGAGTATCAAGCGCTAAGGTTTCGAAAAATTTAGTGAGAGTTGGAGAGAGCTTGAAGAGAGAACAGTTAGGGGAGTTATCCGACAAACTTAGGCCGACATAGCAGCAACTCGGGTTTTGGCGGTAGCAGCTCGGGAAGAAACCTTGGTCGGAAACTCAACTGACACAGCGGAAAATTCCGAAAAGAATTAAAACTCCGTCTAAAACTCTTAAAACTCAGAAAAAGTTTTAGAACTCCGTCTAAAGACTATGGAACCGAAACTATAAGAAGTAATACTAAAACACTAAAATTTTATTGATTGAATTCAATGAATAAAAGAACTCCTAGATCTCCCTTTATATAGACTTAAGGTTTCCTTAACCTAATCAAACTCAACTAACAATTTCTAATAAATAAAATACTACTTTCCTAAACCTAATCAAATTCTAATAACAACTTCTAAATAAATAAAATACTAGAATCTAAAACCTAAAAGTTTCCTAAAAATATAAAACTACTAAAAATAATAATTCTCTACGAACAAAAATATTATACTACTAAAATAACTAGATTTTAAGATATCCAAGATACTTGGAATATCTCATGAAAATCTCCCTGCATCATCAACACTAGGGAGTACAGCAGCACGACCAAACTTAGGAATCGAGCTCGACTTTGTATCAATTCTTTATATCTGATCTACATAGTTGTAGGATCATCATTACGGATTCCCGGACCTCGATAATTCTCTCTCACCCGCGCGTTTTCCTCCGACTCTTCTCCCGAGTCTATGTCGCCCTTTTACTTAGATAATCTAGTTAGTTTACTTTTTTTCTTCTTTAATTTGTTACCAAAACCTTTGACAAAACCCCCCGTTACGCTTTTTCTTTTTGTTTAAGTCTAACATACCTAGTGACACGTAGCCCGGTAGATTAGACTCTCTCAATATATGAATTAGCTTCTTATCTCCGTGGATCATTCTCGGTCTTATATCAGAGTTTATTATTTGACGTCCCTCCAGTTGCGGGTTGTAACCCTTTCGGGCCTATAATAAACCCATGGTTCGGTCACTAAACTGCCTAAATCCCTTTGGATCATATATATTGCTTTCGTCAGTTTGCATACTAAATGCACTAACTGGAGATAAAGAACTTCGAGTCTCAATGATTCTTACATCTTTCCAAACTTGTAGTCGAACTTTACATTAATGCATATACTTACTTTTGATTAGTGGATGTAGGTTTGAAATGCTCTTTGTTTCAGGTTGAACAGGATTTAAAAAAAAGGTCACTAATTGATCTTTTGGGATCTTTTTGTTTGGAGCTATTTTGGATAAGTGGAGAAAGAGGAACGAGAGACATAGACAGTGAAAGTTTGTGTTAATCCCACATTAGTTGTAGCCTTGTAGGAAGGTCTGGTGGTCACTTTATAAGTGTGAGGGAGAGGCATCAAGCTTTTGGGGCGAGATATAGACCAAGACCACCTGCTGTAAATCAAATAACCTTTTAACCGAAAATTGGATAAGGGTTTGTTAGTGCTTAAGAAATTTTTACTAGAACTTCAAAGTTCCAAACAATTATCTAAGTTACTAGAATTGAATTTGGTGTGGTCGAGCCAAAGCAATTTCAATTATGCGGTTAATCTCAACCGAACTGAACTCAAGTTATTGAAGTTGAAATCGGTGGGTTGATACGAAATTTATGTCCTAGATATAATTTCACACCAAATTCAATATTTCTCGACCATATGGTGGATGAAAGTCAAATAGCTAGCAGGATCAATCTTGGTTGGGTCGCTTCTGAGTATAATTTACAATTTTGTACGGACAAATATATACTGAATTACTTAAGTATAAACAATAAAACTAACAACATTAGAAAAAATATAGAAACGAAGAACAAATGAGCGAGAAAAAAATATACATCGGAATTGATAAGATGGGTTTTTTGTAGGCCAAAGATGATCTTCCTGATCCAGTTGCAGCAAATCGACCCCCTCTTCTCTTCTTAATAGAGATTGCAAATTTTCTAGTACCAGGATGAGATATCAATTCTGAAGATGATGATTTATCAGATTTTGAATTTTCAAGAAGGTTAGGGACCCAAGTAGTGTCTCTTGGGGTAGTAGCAGAACCTAGTTTATCTCCATGTTCTTCATCAGCTGAAACTGTTGAAAGTTGAGATGATAATGAGGATAAAACTAAGACAATTAGTAGTAACCCACTATACATTTTTGTTGTCATCATATAATGTACTTTTTAGGTATTATAAGAAGTAAGCTCTTGAGAGGGAGAAAGAGAGATTAGTTTTGTGGTTTGTGTTGTAATAAAACTTTCTCTAGTTTTCTCTCTTATTTTATAGAGAAAAATTGTGGAAGGAATCTATTTACGCGGAAGGAATGGGGAATGAGAGTCAATATTGATGATAAGGAGAAAGAAAGGAAACATCATTTCAATTCTACAAACAAAATGGAAATAGTCAATTGTAACTTGTGTTGAAGAATTTCTTGTATCCTTCATCGATCACACGTTTTAGTTATAAATTATTTTCAATTATGTTTTCTTCCTTCATCTTCCCACTCAATGACATTATCTGGTCAACTAATCATTGGACAGTTCAATGTTGTTAGGTCTGAAACTTTTTAAAATACTGTGGAATTAATCACGGCGACTGCCACGAGGCCGATAATGCTTGTACGACCCTCGTATTGTGCGCAACTACTGTTTTGGTCAAATTCCGACAGAAGTATGTGGCAGGATAATATTTAGAGAGAGAAAGATACTCTTCTTCTCTAAATTATATCTGGTCACATACTCCGACCGTAATTCAGTTAGAATTGTAGTAGACGTAAATCATACTCCTTTTGTGAATCAACAAAGTTGGGTAGTTGGTGAAGGAAACTCGGATTGTGTTAAATTTTAATTTTAGATTTTTTTTTGTTTTATGAAAATTTAATTTTAAAACTTTTTTTTTGATGAAGAGAAATACCATTAAATAAAAAAGTCTATTACAAACCAACTAAAGTTCAGAAATAAAGGATGTGACATCATTCCAAATTTTCTTATGACCGTGGGTACGACTCCATTTAGCTAAAGCATCAGCATGAGTATTACAATTTCTAGACACATGGGTGAATATAATTCCTGTGAATTTGTCCTTGATGTCTTTAATCTGTTGGAT
This sequence comes from Eschscholzia californica subsp. californica, assembly GCA_002897215.1. Lineage (NCBI taxonomy): Eukaryota > Viridiplantae > Streptophyta > Magnoliopsida > Ranunculales > Papaveraceae > Eschscholzia > Eschscholzia californica. The sequence continues at coordinate 37,823 of BEHA01002032.1, read as the reverse complement.
GATTCTTTGTGATTGCCAGTGAAGACTTCCTGTGAATTTTAGAACTTATGGAGTACTTAATGCTATGTCGTCCTTTTGGGCATTGAGTCAGGACCGTTGATTTGAATCAACAACTCAGATCTAGTAGTCCCATCTTTTACCCCTATTTAACATAGGGAAGTTTTATAGGGGCCCTTGTTCTTTTTAAAAGGGTTCATTTGGGGCGAGTGCACCGAATTGACAATTCGGTATGAGTATGCCGAATTCACAAAAATAAGCTACTGGACTGAACTTCGGTAGGCTCGTACCGAATGGTCTCATGTGAATATGGTGGGCTCATACCGAATGATCTCTTGTGAATTCGGTGGATTATACCGAATTCTGAAGGAGGGGGCTTTTTAACAAGAATAGGGGGCCCTATAAACTTCCCTTTAACAAAATATCAGACATAATTTAGCTAACTTCTTCTTCCTCTTCCTCTCCCTCTCTCTAGGTTTTGCTTGGACAAAACACTTCAAGTCTCAATGATTCTTACATCTCTCTCCATAGTTGTAGTAGAATTTTATATTGATGTATATACTTAGGTGATGTTTGTTTTTTTTATTGTGTCTGAATCTGAATTTGTTGAACTGAATTTGCTGGATAGTTTTACAAGTTAGCATGTTTGTTTTTCAATCTGGATTATTAGGTCTGAAAATTAATCTTTTACATTTATACCCTTTTAATATAGAACTAAACTAGTCCCATGAAAAAGACCACTAAATTTGAAACCCTGACTCATTTCATTTATCTCCCTTCTATCTTCCGCCTCTGGCCCTCTACTCCCTCAGTTCACACAAACCCTCTTTTCTCTTTTTTCTCTACAACTTCTTCACCTCCCCATGAGGAACCAGTCAGTCTTGGTCCAGATTCAATGGAGGATTTGTTGAAGAAATAGAAAATCCTTCACGATCTACACATAGAAGCTAGCCGAAGGAAAAGATCGCGTTGATGAAGAGTTGGTTCAGGAGGATATGAATCTAGGTTTTCGTTGTATTAGAAGCAAAGGAGTAGGAGATCGGGCCTTTTAATCCATTGATTGTTCTTTGAAGAGGACCTACAACAACGGGTGTTGTGGGTACTATGAAATTTAAGGTGTTGTAGAGAGAGAAGTAGGTATTTTCAAGCTCGATGAGGAGTTGGTTTAGGAGGTCTTCCTCCATTACCTTCAAGCATGTTTGATTTTCAATGGAATCAGGGTTTAATTTGTTTTATTTTATTTCTGGGTGGTGGTGGTGGTCGGAGGCGACAGTGTAGTGGTGGTCAACGATGGACAGCATGGTGGTGGTCGACAGTGTGGTGGTGGTCGGCGGTTGGTGCTGTAGTGGTGTCGATGAAGTAAAGATGGAGATTGAAAATTATTTCATTGATTTCGTGAGGGTATATTTATCATTTGACTTATTTCAGATGGTAGAGTTCCATTTGAGACTTGTTTTGAAGTCTGAAACATGTGGGCTCTTTTTCAGTCAATTCAGATCTTGACCTAATTCAGCTAAATTTTCAGCTTTTCTTAAATTCAAAAACAAACATCTGAAATCTGAATTGGGTTCCATTTCAGATTTTAGATTTGAAAAAAAAAAAAAAACAAACAACACCTTACTTTTGATTAGTGGATGTAGGTCTGAAATGTTCTTTATTTTATGTTATACAGGATTTAAAAACGGTCACTAATTCATCTCCTGGAACTTTAGCTTGATGGTGTCTTACATTATTCTATATTCGGAAATGCTAAAATTACAAAAGATTTTGACAAAAGAAGTTGCTCAGCTGATGTGGCGGTTGTGATTTGAAAGTTTGACTAAATCTGGGCCGTTGAGAGATGAATATCACAACCGCCACATCAGCTAGGTAACTTTTTTGTCAAAATCTTTTGTAATTCTTGTATTTCCCTTCTATATTATTTCAAAAATGACATCGTTTTTAAGTTATTTTGGATAAGTAGGGAACAACGACCGAGACATAGATTCTAAAAGTTGGTGTTCGTCCCACATTAGTTGTGGGAAGGGTGGTGGTCGCTTTATAAGTGAGGAAACTCAACATGCTTTTTAGGATGAGATAGACCCAAGACCACCCGCGGGTAAAACACACTGGGTACAACTGGAGTGTCCAAATTTCATGGTTATTTATGTAACAAATACTTAGCACTTGCATAACAAATAATAAAACTAAAAACATTAGAAAAGATTGAGAAACCAAGAACAAATGAACGAGAAAAAAAGATACATAGGAATAGAGAATATCGGTTTTCCATAGTAAGCGAAGGATGATCCTCCTGGTCCAGGTGCAGCTGGATTAAACCGATTTCTTCTTCTCTTCTTAATGTGGGTTGCAAATTTCTTAGTACCTAGATGTAAGGATGATAATTTATCAGATTTTTCAAGAAGATTAGGGACCCAAGTAGTGTCTCTTGTGGTAGTAGCAGAACCTAGTTTATCTCCATGTTCTTCATCAGCTGAAACTGTTGAAAGTTGAGATGATAATGAGGATAAAACTAAGACAATTAGTAGTAACCCACTATACATTTTTGTTGTCATCATATAATGTACTTTTTGAGGTGTTTTTGTGGTTTCTGTTGTAATCAAACTTCCTCTAGTTTTCTGTCCTATTTTAAAGATCAGAAAAATTGTGGAAGGAGTCCTTTTACGCGGCCGGAATGGCGAATGAGAGTCAATTTTGAGGATCAGGAGAAAAAAAATAAACATCACTTCAATTTTATAAACAAAATGGAATTAGTCAATGGTAAGCTTAGTAATTATGTTAAAGAATTGCTTGTATTATCAATCGAGGACACGTTTTAGTTATAATTTAATAAATCTTTGGATTCAATTTTTATTTAGTCAATTATTAGACAGTTTAATGTTGTTAACTCTAAATTTTTAAAATATTGTGGAATTAGTCAGGGCTGACTGCCAAGGCCCAAGAGGCTGCTAATGCTTGTACAGCCAGGCATGAATAGCTGAGTTCTAAAAGTGAAAATGATACTCTGCCAGACACGACGACGACGGAGTCCAGACTCCCTGACATGGAATGCCACCGTTGGTGAAGAAAATGTGTTAAATTGGAATACGTATGTCGGTCTCGAATGGGACAATATTTTACTTTTTCTTTCTAAATCCTGACCAACCTTCAACAAAAAAAAATCCTGAGCAACCACCTCATTATGAATTTAGGGTTCAGCCACCACCTAATGAAACTTAAAACAAAGTAACTTCCTAATTCTTCTAAAACTTAAAAATCATGAATGTACGAAATAAAATACCTAAACTTGGTTGCGAAATAAAACACCCTCTCTAGCTAGGGTTGATCGACTACATTACCTAACATCTTCTTTAGCTCTATTT
>BEHA01002032.1:0-22297 GCA_002897215.1 Eschscholzia californica subsp. californica | reverse complement strand
ATGTCATACTGCAATTTGTGCTGATAAAGATGATATATTTCTAGAATGTGAGTCAGAAATCATAAGTGATACAGAATGTGAGTCAGAAATCATAAGTGATACAAGGGATGATATTATAAATGAAGAGTGTCATGTTCTCACTTCATCACATAAGTCAGATATTAAGGATCAAGCTTGGCTAGCTGATACTGGTGCCAGCAGCCATATGACACATTCAGCTGCAAATCTCAAGTCTATTCAGCCATATAATGGAACAGAAGCTGTCATGGTAGGTAGTGGCAATCTCTTATCTATCTCTAGTATTGGTAATTCTCAATTATCAACTTCAAGTCATGATTTTACTCTGAATAAAGTACTTTGTGTTCCTACCCTAAAAAGAAACTTGTTGTCCATATCCAAGTTTACAAAAGAGAATTCATGTTCTGTTGAATTCTCTCCATGGGGTTACAACATTAAGGATATTTGGTCACAAAAAGTACTAGCAGAAGGTCCTGTTAAGAACAACCTCTATCCTATAGAGGTTCATTCACATAATCTACAGTCTGATCAGGCACATGTGGCACATGTTGTTACTAGTTTTGATATTTGGCATGCAAGATTAGGCCATTCTCATAATGGGGTCATTAAGCAACTACATAAGGAGAATAAGATTGTTGTTTCTAACAACACAAGTCAAGTTTTCTGCAAATCATGTGAAATGGGTAAAAGCAAATGTCAACCATTTGAAACATCTTCATCCACAACTCATACACCTTTATATCTAGTTCATTGTGATATTTGGGGACCAGCTCCTGTGTGTACTCCTAATGGAGCAAGATACTATATACTTTTCTTGGATGACTATAGCAAATATAGCTGGATATACCCAATGAAGCTCAGGTCAGACAGTATAAAGTGTTTTACTCACTTCAAAGCAACAAATGAAAATCTACTCAAGTCAAAAATTGTATATTTCCAATCTGATGGAGCACCTGAGCTAAAGAAAGGTGACTTTAGGGGATTTTTGGATTCAAATGGTATTCTTTTCAGATGCTCCTGTCCTTACACTCCCCAACAGAATGGTAAGGCAGAGAGAAAACACAGACACATCACTGAATTAGGTAATACCTTATCCTTTCACTGTTCATTACCAAAAACTTTATGGTTTGATGCTTTTAACACTGCTGTCTACATCATCAATAGAGTCCCAACACCTACATTAAAGGGTTTTTCTCCTTTTGAGACTCTATTTCATCTATCTCCTGACTACACCCAATTTAAAATTTTTGGGTGTGCTTGCTATCCTCATCTTGGAGAGCTTAGGAAGGATAAGCTCAGTCCTAAAAGTGTTCAATGTGTATTTTTGGGCTATAGTGCTGAACACAAGGGCTATAGATGTTATGATCCTGTTTCTAAAAGGATTTACATGTCTAGGCATGTTACTTTTGATGAGAACAATTTTCCCTATGCTCACATCAATAATTCTATGCCTAGTGGTGATCAGAATACTAGTTCTCAGATTCTATTACCTCTGCCTACTTTGGATACAAATCAGCCTGTCTCAACTAACTTGGGCACATCTAGTACTAACACTAGTCCACCAACAAATACAGTATCTAGTTGTCTATATTCTCCTGAGTTGGGCATTCCTAGTATTTCAACTAGTACACCAGCAACCTCAACACAACAAGACCAACAACAACAGACTAATTGTATTGTTACTAGAGGAAGAAATGGTATTGTGAAGCAAAAGCAACTTCCATCTGATTTTGTTGCCCACTATTCATCATCTCACCTATTAGATGTTGCTTTCTTATCCATTTTGGAGCTTCCTACTGAACCCTCTAGTTATAAAGAAGCTTCAAAACATCATGAATGGGTGAAAGCTATGCATGAAGAGTTTTCAGCATTACAAGACAATGAGACATGGTCTTTAGTACCCTCAAATGATAAAATGAACATCCTTGGCTGTAAGTGGGTATTCAAATTAAAGCAGAAAAGTGATAGGACTATAGAAAGATACAAAGCCAGATTGGTGGCAAAAGGTTTCCATCAACAAGAGGGTGTGGACTATGAAGAAACATTCAGTCCAGTTGTTAAATCCAACACTATCAGATTAGTTCTTTCTATTGCTATCTCAAGGACTTGGCAAATCAATCAACTGGATGTATCAAATGCTTTCTTACATGGGACTTTAGATGAGGCAGTATATATGATACAACCCCCTGGGTTTGTCCAAAAAGGTAAAGAAACCCATGTTTGTCACTTACACAAAGCTTTATATGGCCTCAAACAGGCACCAAGGGCCTGGTTCAATAAATTTGCTACCTTCTTATATGAATATGGTTTTCAGAAGAGCAGATCAGATCAATCAATGTTTGTGATGCATAGTAACTCAGATATTATGGTTCTTCTACTTTATGTAGATGATATAATTCTTACAGGTAGCTCAAATACTCAAATTAGCAATCTAATTACTGATCTTAGCAGACAATTCAAGATGAAAGATTTGGGATTGCTATCATACTTTCTGGGCATAGAAGTTACTTATGATAAACCATCAAGCTCAATGATGTTAACTCAGAACAAGTATACTCTTCAACTTCTCAAGAAAGCTGGCTTATTAGATTCTAAGCCATCAAAGCTCCCTGTATCTAGTGGACAAAGGGTCTCTATTCACAATGGTGACATTCTATCCAATCCAACAGAATACAGAAGTCTGGTTGGGGCTCTTCAGTATTTGACCTTAACCAGACCAGACATTTCATTTGCTGTGAACTACACAGCTCAATTCATGCATAGCCCTACATCAACTCATCTAATTTTGGTCAAGAAGATTCTCAGGTATTTAAAGGGTTCGGTTGGCTCTGGAGTTCGATTATCTCCAAGTGATCTGACTACTATTACAGCTTATTCAGACTCTGACTGGGTAGGATGTCCTGACTCCAGAAAGTCTACAGCTGGTTATTGTGTTTTCTTAGGGTCGAACATCATATCTTGGAGCTCAAAGAAGCAGGCGACAGTAGCAAAGTCATCTACTGAGGCAGAATATAAAGCCTTATCAACAATGGCAACTGAAGTTGTATGGATTTCATACCTGATGGCCGAGCTTCGATTTCCTTTACAGAAACCCTTTAAGCTTTACTGTGACAACATAAGTGCGAAATATCTTGCCTCCAACCCAGTATTCCACGCGAGAACGAAGCATATTGAGGTTGATTTTCATTATGTGAGGGATCTGGTTTCAGAAGGATTAGTTGCAGTTCATCATATTCCAACTCAAGATCAAGTTGCGGATATCTTTACAAAGGGTTTAGCCTTTGATCTGTTTCAGAAGTTGAGATCCAAACTTATGGTTCATCGCCTCTCTCTTCCCCATTCGTTTGAGGGGGGCTGTAAGAACTAGGGTTTGAGAGAACAAGATATAATGAAATTAGGGCAAAGACTTTTCCTTTATACAGTCAACTCTAGTCAAATGTCAATGGAGACTAGGGTCATGGTCCAAGTCCAAGTCAAGCAGTCCAAGTCCAAGTCAAGCAGTCCAAGTCAGAGCAGTCCATGAAGTCTGTGAAGATGGTCAAGCTCATCAAGGAGTGTCTATAGGCACCTGTAACAATAAAGAATTAGTTAAGAAAACTAACTAATCAAGATTCTGTTAAACTTGTAACTAATTCTAGTTATCTTCTAAACTCTACCTATAAATAGAGATTAGAATTGTACTTAATAATCATTGAAATAAAATCAGAATTCTTACCAAGGAAATCTAACAGTTATGTTCTTTAATCTCTCACAAGGTTTAATGACCTACTTATATAGAGTAAGTAGCTTCAATAATCAAAATGATTCAACAATTGTTTTAGGCTCCTAGTAAGGTTTGCACGGATTTGAAGAGGTTGCAAGGCCTTGCACAGGTTCTTTGCTGGAGTAGTGTGCACATATACGGAAATTCTAGAATCACAAAGGATTTTGACAAAAGAAGTTGCCTAGCTGATGTGGCGGTTGTGATATTCATCTCTCAACGGCCCAAATTTAGTCACCAAACCACAGCCGCCACATCAGCTGAGCAATTTCTTTTGTCAAAATTATTTGTGATCATTTTGCACTTGGTTTTTTTTTTTTTTGCACTTGGTTTTCATGTGTGCATAGGTATGCACGGGTTTGTATAGTGAGCACAAGCCTAAACAATTCTTTTTTGAAGATTAGCCTAAACAATATCGATTACAACCCAAGCCTAAAAGAGTTAATTATATCTCTTAAGATAAAGTAGTAGACTGGCCATATAAGAGCCTTCTCATTGTGAGAACATTTATGTCTAATAAGTTTGGTCGGAAACAGAGAAAGAAACCCCCAAAACTGTTAGACCACGTTTTACGAACTTGTTTAACCCGTAGAATGATGTATCTAGACAACAATTACTATTTTTGACGACGTAAGAAGGCAACTTATTTTACAGCTGATCTAATTTTCTAATAAATCTTATATCGATTGACCCTTATTGTTGTAGCCTTGACCAATGGGCTGAAGGTTTCATCAAAACTCACCCCATCTTATTGAGGAAACCCCATAATTAGCTACATCCAATAAGTAGATCATCTTCCCTTTATTTGTTTCGGTGATTAGATTCTTTTGCTTTGGTGGTTAAGAAAGTAGTATTTTAGTAAATATCTCTTACTTTGTGGATGAAACATTTCCCTTAGTTAATGGTTCACATGAAACAAAAGGACCCAAAGTGTTATTCTTGTCCAGGAAAGCACACTCCTTTTTCGTATCTTTGATTTTGTGGTTAATCTAATATTAATTGTATTACAGTCTGGGTCTGAGATGACAAATTAAATAAAAGAGTTATTTTTCAAATAGCCCCCTGCTTTATGACCAGCTTCTCGTGTAGCCTTCTACTTTATAAAAAATATCCAGATAATTCCTTTTCCCGTTATTGTTAAATGTCCTTTAACTCTCTATCCTCCATCTCATCACCTCTCTGGCTCTCTTTGCCACGTCATCTCTCTCACCACCTCATCATCTTCTCCGATAAGGTCTTCCTTTAGTTTCCAGCCATCTTCATACTTAATTTTTTTTTGCTCTCGCTCTCTCTCCACCTCCTTCTCTCTTCTCCGGCGAAGGTTGTCGGTCGGAAAGTTTTCCGACCGGCGACCTTCAAACATAAAAAAATTCTCTCATCTCTTTGTCTCTCTCTAAACACTCCAGCAAATGAGTTTTCCCTTCGTCGGAGTGTTTAGAGAGAGAGGAGATATTTTTTTTAATGTTTGAAAGTCGTCGGTCGGAAATTTTTTTAATGTTTTTCTGCGGGGGACCTTCACCTGAGAAGAGAGAGGTGAGGAGAAAAAAAAATTAAGTATGAAGGGCGCTGAAAATTTTGACCGACCAACGACCTTATCGGAGAAGATGATGAGGTGGCGAGAGAGACGACGTGACAGAGAGGTGATGACATGGAGGAGAGAGGGTTAACGGGCACTTAACAGTAACGAAAAAAGAGGGTCATCTGAATATTTTTTATAAAGTAGGGGTCTACGCGAAAAGCTGGTCATAAAGTAGGAGCCATTTGAGAAATAACCCTGAATAAAAAGCTTACATAACCAAGGAGACATTTGGGTTTTGAAATGGAAAGCAGACAATAATACCTCTTTTTCTTTTCAAACGGTACACCAGGAGAAGGTATATATATATACACACACACGCACACACACACACACACATATATATATATGTCAAAAAAGAAAAAAAAATTTAAAAAAACAACCACTACATAACTCACCACTTTTGGTGACGGTCATTACTGACGGATATATAAAAATTGTCGGTAGTGACAACTATTATCAAGAACCAAATACACCTTTATCTATGTTGATAATTTAAGGACTGATAATTTTTTATAAAAACCGTTGGCTCCGAACTTCATTTTAGCGACGTCATCCTAATGTGTCAGGAATATTATCCCGCAGGATATCACCCAGGCCTGGTATTATTAGTGACGGTCCCATAACTGTCGCTGTATATTTACCGACGAATATTTTTAGCAACGGTCTGAAACCTTCGTAATTTGTAGTGAACAGTTAGGGTCTTACATATATTCGACCCAGTTGATCCTCTCCTCTGTGAATATCAATAAATCACTTTTGAACTCCGAAGGAGGGAGCTAAAAACTCCAAAAAAAAAAAATTTAACAAGGTAAGTTGTCTTTTGAGCTAATCAACCAGAAGTATCATTAACAACTATTGTGTGATGCACTGATACCTATAGTGGGAAGTGGCTGATAACGACCTCAAAAATATCATAGTGCACTAATTTGCATTAAGAAAAACTTCATCCTCAAATCGGAGATAGACATTTGGAGAAAAAGATAAGCCTCGCTACCAAGGAGAAAGAAAAACCTTATATCTCTTTGTAACATTAGGCAAGTGCCCCTTATAATAATGTTCTTTGAGGTTTAAGTAGGATGGTTGTTATAGTTAGTTGAGAATTTAGGAGAAAGATAAGCCTCCCATTCAACCATCAAAGAAGGCAACCACTCTGATTTCTGGCATGATAACTGGACTAAGTCAGGTACTTTCTTCTCCAAATTTCATTCGATTTGGAAAGTCTCGAAAAAAAAATATGCCTCTATTCAAGAATGTATGGGAGGTGAATTCAGAGAAGATAGATGGAATCTCCACCTTTCTAGACCCATTAGAAACTCTGAATGAAGGAGCTAATAGAGCTTCTCTCTGCAGCAACTATGGCTACGAGCAATCTTGCAGCCCCTCATGAATCAAGAAATTGGTCTCCTTCCAATAAAGGTTTCTCTGTTAATTCACTTTACAGAATCCTCGATGAACAATCTAGTGCAATTGGTGATCCCTTCCCGACATATTTCTGGAACAAGACAATACCATCTAAAGTATCTTTCCTCATTTGGTCAGTCCTGCACAAATCTTTGCCCACTAATGATAGACTCACCAAGCAAGGATCCTATAATCCCAATAGATGCTCTATGTGTAAAAGAGATGAAGAATCATCAAACCATTTGCTTTTGCACTGTTCTTTTGCCTCTGAAGTTTGGAAAGAATTACTACTACAAGAATGGAATGGTTTATGTCATTTGGATATTATCCAACTAATCATAGATTGGAAACCAAAGAAAGGAATAGATAGAAAAAGTTCCTTGATGTTATGCATTCCTGCGGCAATCATATGGAATATATGGATTGAAAGAAACAAGAGGATGATGGATGATTTGTATGAGAAAGAAGCCACAGTCGAGGAAATTATTGTCCAAACAAAAGCTTCCATTTTCTATTGGAACATCAACCAACCATGGAGAAAGAAATTGAACTTCTCGAACCTAATTACAAACTGGGATGCGTTAATTAGGCTTTGAGCCATTTGTAATCTTCTTTAGTCACATTGTTGTTTTGTGTTTTTGTGAAGTTAGTCTTCTCATCTAACTTCTGTAAGCTTTTTTTTTTAATCAATGAAACTATTTTATTTCTTCCAAAAAAAAAAAGAATTTAGAGAGAGAAAGTAGATATAAGATTCCATAATCCTAGGACCACAAATAATGATGAGTTCATTTAATATACTATATATAATCTATTTTACTTTATTTTGAGACATGATTTAGAGAGCTCCCATTCAAACATCACAATTTGAGTTCTATGCTAGAATATCATAGATTTTAATGGAATATGATAGTTTAGTTGTATCGTTTGAAGATCTACGTTTATTAATTCGAGTTCAAACATCAAAACTCAATCTCAAGGTCATGGAATCATGTTCTGTTTTATTTTTCTACACTTATTAGAAAGTACACGACATATCTATCACTGGACGTGGCTAATCGTCGAAGTTATTTTATTTAAGTTTACTTAATTATTAAGTTAGAAAGTTACTTGAATGATGTCACACTATTAATTAATACTAGATCTGATTTGTTTGAAACCTTCTTTATTATATCAAGTGGACTTTTGGAGTATAAAATACTAGCTGATATCATCAAATAACTTTCATCAATAGTGTGATATCAGCTAGTATTCTTTTGCTTCATGCATGTGAAAACTCACCCCATCTTATTGATGAAACCTTATAATTAGCTACATCCAATAAGTAGATCATCTTCCCTTTATTTGTTTCAGTAGTGATTAGATTCTTTTGCTTTGGTGGTTAAGAATGTAGTGTTTTAGTAAATATCTCTTTACTCATTGGGTGAAACATTTTACTTTAGTTAATGGTTCACATGGAAAAAAGGACCCAAAGTGTTATCCCTTGTCAAAGAAAGCACACTCCTTTTTCAGGATCTTGTGGGTACTTAATCTAATAGTATTCTAATATTATAGACTGAGTCTGAGATGGCAAATTGAATAAAAAGCAACTTACATAACCCCGGAGACATTTGGGCTTTGAAATGGAAAGCAGACAATAATACCTATTCTCTTTTCAAACGGGGTACACCAGGAGAAGGTATGTATATATGCCAAGAAAGAAAAACAACCACTCACTTTAGTGACAGTCATTACCGACGGTTTATAGCAAAACTGCCTGTAGTGAGGACTATTGTCAAGAATCCAAATACTTGGTTATCTATATTGATAATCTACAAGTTTGAAAATCTTGACAAACTAAATGAATCAATGAGTTGAATGCAAATTTTTTACAATTAAATGAATTATTTTGATTGTTTGATCTCTGTAATAGGAGTTTCTTCTGAGGGTCATATGCATTTCTGCTTTTAGAGGACGGTTAATTTTTTATTACATTAGCGACGGTTCTAAACCGACGTCAGATAAAGTGTCGGTAATACTATTCCCTTGGGGGTTTCAGCGCTCGTATTGTTATTGACGGTACCAGAACCGTCGCTGTATATATTCCCGAAGCAACGGTCTAAAACCGTCGCTGTATTTTGTAGTTAAACGTTAGTCTTACATATATTCGACCCAGTTGATCCTCCCTCCTCTATGAATATAAATAAATCATTTGTGAACTCGGACCAAGGGAGCTGAAAACTCTAAACAATTAACAAGGTAAGTTGTCTTTTCAGAGAATCAACTAGAAATATCATTAACAACTATTTTGCCATACCTATAGTGACAAGCCGCGGATAAGGACCTCAAATATCGTAGTGCACCAATTTTCATTAAGAAAAACTTCATCCTCAAATCGGAGAATCGGAGATAGACATTTGGAGAAAAAAATAAGCCTCTCACCACCAAAGAGAAAGAAAAACCTTATTTCTCTTTATAACATTAATTATGCAAGTGCCCCTTATAATAATGTTCTTTGCAAGTATAAATAGGATCATTGTTATAATTAGTTGATGATTTAGAGAGAGAAAGTAGATATAAGATTCCATAATCCTAGGACCACAAATAATGAATTCATTAAATATAGTATATAATCTCTTTTACTTTTATTTTTATTTTTATTTATTTATTTATTTTTGTTGAGGTTCTTTTACTTTTATTTTGAGCCATGATTTAGAAAGCTCTCATTCAAACATCACAATTTGAGTTATGTGCTCCAATACCGAATACCGTAGATTTTAATGGAGTATGATAGTTTAGTTGTATCACTTGGAGATCTACGTTTAATAGTTTGAGTTTAAACATCAAACTTCAATGTCAGAAATCATCGAATCATCTTTCGCTTTATTTTTATACACTTATTAGAAAGTACACTCTAGATCTATCACGGGACGTGACAAATCGTCGAAGTTATTTTATTTAAGTTTACTTTTTTATTATTAAGTTAGAAAGTTATTTGAATGATGTCACACTATTAATTAATAGATCTGATTTGTTTGAAACCTTCTTTATTATTAATTCTTATATCAAGTGGACTTTTTGGAGTATAAAATACTTGCTGATATCATCAGATGCATACAAGTTCATTGTATCAAGGTAATATTTCCATAATGTCCTCAGTTTTTCCAATTCCCTAGAGGACTTTATAGTCTCTTTACATCCATGTAAAAGATTCTACTCCACTTGAGGTATTAAGACTATGTCCTAAATGACTTTTATTATAAATATGTAACAATCATGTGAGGTAAGAAAAAAAAATACATTATTTTAAGGTTAATGTGTATATATATTGCGCGCAGAAATTAGACGCCGTTTATAACTCAAACCGCTAAGAATATAATTGTATCAAAGTATTTTTGTTATATCAATGGACGGAGTTGCTTGGGATCTTCAGGCTATTGTTAGTAGTTTCCCAACAAATAACTATACAAATTTCTCCGCCACATCCACCACCACTACTACGACTGACACTTCCACCACCACCACCACCACTACTGAAGGAGCGGCCTCTGCCACCACAACTGACACTGCGACGGCCACCACGGCCTTCCTAGATGATGATTTAGATTATTACTTTAGGACTATTAATGAAGACTTCATGAATGATAATTCTACCATTCATGATGATGAATTACTACTAGATCAATTTTTTGATGAGCTTATGTTCTCATCATCTCATCCTTTACCATCAGATGTCCTTGAAACACAACAAACAACTTCTTATGGTAAAAAAGTAGATGAAGAAGAAGAAGAGGGTTTCTTCAAACCTGGTTTGTTGATCAACTTCCAACCCATGTTATCTCCAAATGAAATCAAACCCTTACCTGTTAGTCATCTATTTCAGTTTGGAGAATCATCATCATCTAGGGCACAACTTCAACAAGAACCACAATTTCAGTGTGCTGCTCCAACTTTTACCCTGACTACTCCCACCAGTGGTACAAACTGTCTGACCAGTACCAGATCAAAAAGAAGGTGGACTTTTTAAGAACTTCAAACAATATTGGATTAAGCAATTAACTTGTGTTTATATATATACCTGCTCCTTGACTGCCTGGTTTTTTGAAGGTTACTGAGTATAAGCTAGTTTCTGGATGAAGCTAGGGATCCAAATTTTGAAACCCTAACATGAGGGTATTTGATCCATGGATGGAGGTTCTTGCAAGAATCGTTCGAGCCGGCCTTCAACTAGTCTTGTTGTAGTATTTACTCCAACAAGAGTGTTAGTTAAGGTAGTAATTACAGAAAGAGAAAAAGATTTTTTATTAACTTATTAGTCTGATGAGGGTTCTTTGGTTTTCATGATGATACAGGAAGATCCAGCAAAAAAGGGTTGTCTTCAAAGTACCAGTTGATCAAGGAGGGCTTACTTCAGATAAGTGGGCATGGAGAAAATATGGGCAAAAACCAGTCAAGGGTTCACCATATCCAAGGTGCAAGACACTTCTAGCTATATACTTCTTAATCAAAACCCTAACTTTGATTTCTATTTCAGATTGTGTTCTCACTGTTTGATATTGAAACTATTTTGTATATTTGGGTGGAGAATTTTATAGAGCTTACTACAAATGTAGTAGCTCAAAAGATTGCATTGCCAAGAAACTAGTAGAGAAGAGCTACTCCGATCCGTCCATGTTGGTTATAACTTACAAGGCTGAGCACAATCACCCAATACCAACCCATCGGAACTCACTTGCCGGAAGTAGTAGACATGGTAGTAATAGGTTGAATAACCTATCTTCTGTTACTTCAACATTACAACCTTCTACTCCATTTTTCATGTCAACTACTCAATTCCTCATGGAAGACAACAACAACAACAACAACAACAACAACAATAATAATAATATTAAGCAAGGAAGCTTATGGAGAGAAGATAATTCTCATCTAGTGATGAGAAACACCAATGACTTCTTTATGGGTTTAGAAGTTCTTAGACTAGACCCACTTGCACCAATTCTTCTCATATGATGAGATACTAATAGAGACGAAAGCTAAAGAGAAGCTTGACTAGCGACGATAGGTACGGGAATTGTATTTTGTTAGTGTGTTTCGCATTCGCGTTTAAACGAATAAATGAGGAAAACCATCTAGGCTTGTTTTCAAGCTATTCGGAATTTCTTCCTATATATAAGTAATGTGTTGATGCAGTCGTAATCTCTACGATGAACTTCACCTAAGACTTATACCTAGAAGTTTAGGTAATGAGATTTGTAACTACCATTGTGGTGTCAAATACCACATAAATTATGTAACTTTTTTTCTCTTGGAAAAACCTATGTATAACTAAGAACTTCTATATTTTCTTTAGTGAATTAACTTAATATAGCATATATTAAGCCACTTAAGGCATTGTAGTGCATCCATATTGTTGTGGTACTTCAGTCATTGGGTACCACCACCCCATTCAGTAAACCGTTACGTCTAATATTAATATAACTGAGCTAAAATGGTAGACCGCCCGTGAAGGTTAATCTTTATCGAGCATTAGGCAAAGAGACCAATCCACCATGTCAGCTATCTAGTTGAGATAATGGAGCTCGAAATTGTAACATGTGTTTTCAGCTGAAAATCATTCGAAAGTTGAGGCAGAAGTTATTGTCTTGTGAAACAATCATTTTTGCCTTGTGAAACATATGTAATATTTTCTCAAGAACTTTGGCAATGAATTGTAGTTATTTTTATAGAAACTTAGCTGCGATAGATTAGTAAAACTCAAAGAATTTCCAATCACGAATCACAAATAGGTAATTGAAATTTTTGACACGGGTACAAAATTTTTGTACATCGACTAATATACAAATGGCATGCATTGGTTATGAAGACAAAGAATAATGAGAATTAAGATATTATAACAATTACATTCTCTTTGGCGAGGGGTATGAAATATAAATTTACTAAATACAACTCAATGAATAATCAAAATGAAGGTTGCTTTGATGATTATGTCCTAAACATAAGACATTAGAATATTTAGTTGTGATCACAAAACCATATAGAACCTGTATAAGTCAATAATCTTATCGTTCTTTCGAGCTTTCCAGCTATCTTGGAGGAGTAGTAGCATGGTGAGATCACACCCTTATTCCTACGCGATTATATTAAGATCAATGATCTAGGTTTACTGTTTCATTATAGAGTTTAGGTGGAACAAAAAATCCTTCTATGACATAAGCAATTAGGTCATAAATTGGTTAATCAAGATCCAATAGCAACATTATAATATTAGGGGTTTTTCACTTGCACATAACATTTTGTAGGATATAAAGATTTGTAATATGAAAAGGAGATTTAGCTTACCCAATAAGTTGTCTATTCTCTGCCTTCACGTTGGATAAAGGACTATTTAAAAGTCAATTCCGTAGTTGTTTAGAAACTAGGGTTTGTGACATACACACAATAGTGAATTTTAATTGGTAAGCTAGTTTTTATAATAGTATGGGTGGAAAAAATATACAGCTCTTCTCCATATGACGCATGTAATTACGTCATATGGTGTCTCAATTTAGACCCCATATGAATAGAAATATTCACTTACAACAAAAAAATCTTAATATTTTATTTTCAATTAATGTATAATAATTGAACTTGCTGAAATCATCCAATAGTAACTCCATTTTAAATATGTTCAATCTTGTGTGAAGTTCTAAGAAAAGCAGCGCCCCCCCGACTACGTCTGAAGAGAGGCGTCTTTAGCAATTTTGTACATTTTCGAGAGCGTTTTTGGAAAATAGATGTTCTTAGCAAATGGATGCGCCTTTAAGTATTTTTCTACTAATATTAGGCTCTGTTGTTTGGTATAGGGAGCCTGTATATGATATTTATACATTGGTACCTCTCGAGGGGTGCCTGCCTCCACATACTCCAATATAGACTTGCCGAATGTGAGCAACTCATGTTTTTGGTCCGCCAGCATGATTATTATTCTTGTTCGGACCCCTACTTTACTCTTGTTAAAGAAACGTTAGTTTATTTGTTCGGATTTATTCTTCATTTTATTTCTAATTCGTATCTACCTTTCTGTTTATCTCCATTTAGTTTCTCTTTTCTGCGAGAAAAATAAAAAGACATGGGCCCCTTTGCCAATGAAGAGGAAGGACCCCCTTCTCTAGAAAGAGGTTTCTCATGTCCTCTAAGAGGACTTCCCGTTCCCTTGACCTAAAGGTCTGGTTCAACAGATTCCGACAGGCGACCTTCATCGGAGAAGACAGAGTGAGGTGGAGAGAGAGAGAGAGGTTAGGTGGAGAGAGAGAGAGAGAGAGAGAGAGAGAGGTTAGGTGGAGAGAGATGGGTGAGGTGGAGAGAGAGAGGGAGATAGGTGAGGTGGAGAGAGAGATAAGGTGGAGAGAGAGAGAGAGAGAGAGAGAGGTGAGGTGAAAATAATTATGTTTTTTAATATTTTATTTTGAAATTAAGAAGGATATTTACGCCATTTACATGAAAATAGGGGACCAAAAAAGAAGATGGTCACAAAGTAGGGGGTCAAATAGGAAATAACTCGGAGTTTTTTAAGTGGGATATTGATCAGACTTGAGCCTTAAATCAGCGGTGTCCTTGGTGCAATTTCGGATCTACATTTCCCTTTACTAAAGAAACCGGCTCAAGGCTTAAAACTGATCTTTACAACATCGGAAAGAGTCGGAAGACCATTCAAGAATAGTAAGATGAATCTAGAACAGAACAGTACTTCAGGATGCATCTAAAAGGCGACTCCCGATTCAGGATGCATCTAAAAGGCGACTCCCGAACCCGATACTCAAAACGTACACCAAGATTATAAAAAGTGTATATTTAAGAACTTATTGAAAAATACATGACCCTGCAGTCTTCCATAAATAAAATGGACTAGAAAGCATAAGTGTTCTCCATCTTGGTTAAACAAGAATTTGCTCTCTAGGTGCAATACTAACAATTGTAAGTTCGAGTTTGAATAAATGAATTGCAGTTCCACTAAGTGATTTATGAAAACAACATATCTTTCTAGTTATTTTTCAATTGTAAATGCATAAATAAGACAGTAAAAAATGGATTATGGTTTTTGTGAAAGACAACCCCAATCAAGCTCTTGATCAGTGCTGTGTGACAAGTTAGGTTCAATCCAGCTGCAATTTAAGTGTTTTTTCATATCATAAAAATTCTCGGCAGAATATTGACCCCCACGAGTGTAATATCGATTTGTATCAAGACAATAGTATAATATCTCGTCGCCATGAAACCGATCCAAGTAGATTTTGTTCTCCATTAGACTATTTGCACCACTTGCAGACATAATGGAAGTTCCACTTATGAATAACATATGTTTTTCTAAACTTTCAACCCTAACCCAATTCATGTTGAGGTCTAGTCTAAATATTTGAACATCCTTCCCTAGATATCCTAAAAACACTGATAACAACTTTCCTCCAAACTCCACCAAGAAAATCTTATCGAAATCATCACATGGTCTTTCGGGCTCAGCGAGAACTTCCCACTTACGCTCTTTCCGTGCATCAGAAACCCCCAAAGTCACCTGATAATCTAAGCAATAGTCAAAGAAAACAGGATTGATAAGCTATGGAAAGAAAAAAAATTTATTTATGTCATTTGCACTCATGTGTGGAACGTAGGTGAACAACCTTGATTTGCTCCAACCAGTATCTCCCTTTGAAATTGAGTAGATTCGATCAAATCCCTAACACATTTTTTCAATAGCAAAAATTACAGTCTAAAGAAGTTGGTAGAGACGAGAATGAGATGCCCGAAACTATGCCAACCGTAGGTAAGTCAAGAAGTCGAATGGTCTCTCTTGTGAAGGGATTGAGAAAGAATGGGGAGTTCTTGCCTCTTAACATTAGTAGCCAACCACCCTTCGAGAAGCGAATTTCACCATCTGATAAAATCTCTGAGAGTTCTATGTGATATTTATCATTATTAGTATAATCTACTAAATTCCAAATAGGATCTTTTTTTCTTAGGAAAACAAGACATGGAGATATAATAATTTTTTGGTTGTACGATATGACTACTACTAGTTCTTTTTGCCATTACTTTGAGCATGCTAGTCTTTTCCTCTACATTGTTACAAAGTAGTAGTATATCCTCTCTTCTTCTTCTTCCATTGGTTTCCATAACCCTATCTGCCTGTAAATTAGATTGCATTAGTAGATTCGAAGAGTAGGAACAAAGAGTCATCCTCAAGGTCAAATTTGTAGAGGCTTTCTCCGTCTTTAGAAATCAGTATAGTAGACACAACCCTTTGTTAGACCCAACTTGGCTGCTGAGAGAGCAGCAATTGTGTTTTCCCCCTATCAAAAGGACATGATCACCCATAGTTTCCACTTCTTCCCATGAATAAGCCATTGAATCAAACTTAAGTCTGCAAACTTTTATCGAAAACGTTCTTAGCGTGTAACGAGAATTAGGACTATAAATTAGTCTCAGTACCTTGAAGATTTCGTCATCACATCCGACAAAATGTATATAACGAGTGAAACATTTATCTTTTCCCCATGGATGGGGATTATTGCTAGTAATAGTGATTGTTTTCATAGATAGCTCAGGCTGAAGTTTTTCCATCTCATCAAATGTACAAGTGTCAGCAATATATAACTTGTTTCTTGGTTTGGACCAGAAAAGAAAATAAGCAGATAAATGAAAATTATGTGTTCTCCATTGTTTCTGTCCAGGACTACAAAACACAAGGTGGTGATTAGAACTTGATGCAAAACCCTGGAAGAAGAAGAAGATACCCATAGAATTAGGATTACTTGGAGGGGATGATAACATACAACATTTACTAAATAAAAAATTTACTTCAACCCAATGGAAGAGAGAAGGTAACATAATTGTGTGAGATGTTGATGGATTCCATAGAAAGCAATCACCTTTTTTCCACCTCCATGATGAGTTTGAATTTAACTCTTCATCATGTTCAGAGTACAACTAACCATCCTTCGTGAGAAGGTGATTCCCAATACGTAAACAGGTTACGACTCAACTCATCTCGTGTACTCTTCATGTAAATTGGTACTGCTATAGAGGAGATTTCAGATTGATAATCCTGGTTGGAGGATATCTGAATCGATTCATCTTCCTCTATTTGATAATTCATCTCTCTTTGCACTTTGAGTTTTACTAGTGATCAAGTTGGAATTTGATATTAGTCTGGATTAAATTATTCATCTTCATCTTGATCGTATTGACAGTTTTGCAACGTCTTGCGACAACTTTGCAACTGCCTTGCAACACATTATAACAGTTTTGCAAAAAAATATCGAACTTTCAACCAAACAAAATACAAATATGTAGCTTTTTAACAAATCAAATTAAAATTTTGGATTTTTAACAAAAAATATATAACTTGTCTTTTTAACTAAAAAGATTTTAAAATTAGATCTTCGGGTCAATTTCCTGTTATTTTTTTACAAATGCCTTTTGTGCATAACAACTAAAAGAACACCTTATATTTGCATCATCTCTTGTAGATTTAGTGAAAAATCATATGGAGACATTCTCAATGCAGTTACCCATCGTCCCTTTCCATTGTCATCCTTATTGGGTATTTTCTTCAGGTTATGGAAGTTTGATATGTCATCCTTCCAAACCCTAAGAACCCCTTTCTTGTTCTTCTTCTTCTTTCAAATTTCCACCTGCTTCTACCAATCATTGGCTTTCACCCCTCCAGATAATTACCTCATCCACTGTGGGAAGCCAAACGAAAACATAGAGAGGGTTTTCATTGGCGGTTCTTCAGATTCCTGATTTCAGCCATTTATCATACATCTAGGATCTTCACAAAACCTTCGAATTACGAATTTGAAATCAAAGAAAGAGGAACACTTTTAGTACGTTTACATTTCTTCCCTTTATTTCTTCAAAATTCGATCTCTCTAATTCTCTTTTCCATGTTTCAATTAATGGGTTTTTGCTTTTATGCAATTTTACTGGTCAAGCGGAAAATCATAATATCAGAAACACCGTATTAAACAACAATAACGATCTGTGAGGAAAGATGAATTAAACAACAGATTTACTGCAAATTCTCTCCAAATGAGCATTTTTTTCAGGTTCATATGGCAAATTTTTAAGCATTTAACAACCAAAGAGAGTTGACATGTCACAAAACAGACATGATGTATTTATGTTAAAGCTGACAAAAGATGGCCCATTTTATGTTTAAAGGACATAGAACAGAAAACAATCATGGAGTGAGCTTACTGCTTCGAAGTGGACTCGCTCGAAGTAATAGCAGGATCATCTTTTTTGGGGGAAGTAACAGCCTCCAATGTTCTGAAGAACTCCTCTGGTAGCGGACCAGGACGATGCAGTGGGACGTGCTTAGGAACTGGAGCATCGTTCTCAATAACCTCACATTCATAGTCGTCTGGAACTCCCCATGGATCCCATTCTGCAGTTAAAGATAATACCAAGTGAGCATATAGTTCCATAAAATTCAATGTTTAACCAAAGAGAATGAGATGTGCAAGGAAACGGATATAGAAGACGGTCTCGACATCACAGGAAGTTCAATTGGTAATCAATAATGTTCAATTCATTAAGAACGCAAGAATCCTGATAAGCATCTATTAATTTTTCAGGTATGAAAACAAAATAGAATTTGCTAGTTAATTTCATAATAAAGAAGCAATAGATGATAAATAGTAAAATAAAATTGAATTTAGAACAACACAATATTTCAGGATGCATCTAAAAGGGGAATCCCGATACTCAAAAGGAACGGCCTATGACACTAAGAAACTACAGGGTCATAACTACTGTTGCCTATTTTCTTTCACTTCTTTCTTGTTTTTACACAAAAAGCGAGTGGTAATTTCAGAAGGAAAAAATTCAAAAGATATGTAAATTGTAAAGTACTGTAACACCAAGATTATAAAGAGTATATATTTAAGAAAATATTGAAAAAGACATGACTTTGCAGTCTTCGGTAAATAAATAACCACATTGATGTTCTATCTTACTATCTTAGCGATCGTTAATTGAAGTGCAAGTAAAGTTCAACAACACCGAGTAGTAGAAGCAATGGTATACAAAGTAAGGTATTTAAAATAAAGAAATATGATAGTATAGATTAAAGTGAACTGATAAGAGTTAGAATGATTAGAATGAAGGGAAGATTAAATAATTATGGCAACAACATTTAATCAATATAAATGAAGCGTGACACAAGGTGAGACATGTTCCATGGTCATAAGAATGAACAAATTGTTGGAAGTAGATTCAGTTCAAATGAAATGTGAGATAAGGACAAGAAATGACTTAGTGGCATTGAAATATATGAACAGTCAACCATGCATTAACTGAATATACTTGTGAGAATTGTCCCACGTGGACAAGGCAGAACCTCGAGGCCATGGTGCCTGAGTAGGCTTACTTGATAAGCCAGACAGGACCACGTGGTCCACGTCACTCAACAAAAGTAAACGTGGTATGCTCGGAGAAGCCACACACGATGAATGGTATGACAAATTTCCCACATGGACAAGAGAGTCTCATAACCAAGTAAATATTATCTAAGATAGGTCCACACATTACTAATTTGTTTTAGATGGATGCCACAAACTTAACAATACCACTACTAAAAAATGTCGACAACAAGATAAAATCCATCACGTCCCCATTGTTGGAAATAGAATATGCAATTACATATAACTTGCACAGATGGAGCAGAAAGACGTGCACATTGGGCTCCCCCTGGGCCTATGTAGATGATTTTACTAGCACTAATAAAGTTTAGACAAGTGATAGCATACATCGAGATCAGCTAAAGCATACAAACTCATATTTATTGATCACGGAAAGTAGGCTAGGAGTTCTTGTCAAAAAAATATATTTCAAATCCAAATAGCTTCCAAGTTGCAAATGTAGATGAATCATACATTTAGGAATCTCATTGTGTTAGGTTTTGGTTGTGCACACCATTCATAAAAGTTTGCCCTTATAGATGATCGTGGCAGCAAAAATATAATCTCATTTTCTTCATACATCTTGAAAAACCGAATCGGAAATTATTACAATTTTTGCATCATTTTCAATTCTAAGAAAAACACAATAGATTTTGGAACAGTTCCAATGAGACCAAGAACATGTGTATTATAAGCCATTTCTACTATGCACAATCCTTATATCAGTGACAAATTAAGTACTTGTTCAAATCTATATATCTCCCAACCCCTTAAAATGATCCTTGTCGAAATCGTCACTATCAAACAAACCCCAATGACTAAAGTTCCAATTTTTAACCTTGTATAGTCTAATTGTCATTTACGTTAACCTTTTAAACAAACGATCAATCTTCAAAGAACAAAGTACTAATGTACGTAAGAATTAGGGCATCAATGAGTCGAATTATCAATTAATTGTTGAAAGAGAGATAGGTATTTGAGGAAAGGGTATTTTACCAATCATCTTGGAGATGAGTTTGAGTTCATCTTGGGCTTCTTCTATGAGCTCCTCAACTTGTCCACAAGCGAGTTTCTTCTCGATCTGTTCCCAATCTTCTTCCTCCTCACAGACCTTCAGTCTATGTTTGGTGAAGCTCTCAACAGCTTTTCTGTAACCCTCATCTTCAGGGACAGCTTGGATCTCTTTTAGGGTTTTGTTATAGAGAGAGATCAACACTTCCCTTGCATTAGGAACTACATCAAGTCCTACGATTCCTGTTGTCTGCTTTACTCTCGCTAACAATGGACCTGCAAATCTTCGGAGGAACATCTCTCTCTCTCTCTTTTTCTCTCTCTAAAAATATGAGCGACTTTCTTTCCGTCTCATCTCAATGAAGAAGAAGAAGAAGTTCGATTTGAATAGCCGTGTCGTGTCCCCAATTTTTGACGGAAATTTTGGCTAATCCTTATTTCCACCCCATATGTGAACAACTTGCTATTTTAATCCCCGGATTGTTCAGACACTTTTTTTGGTCCCCGGCGTAACCAAAAGTTAATTCTTTTTACCGATATTATCCTGTGTTCCTTATTCTAACTTTTCTTCTTGTCTCTCTTCTTGTTCATCTTTCTCTATCTCCTCCATTGAATAGCTTTATCAACTTCAAAATAACATAAGCTACATGTTCAAAATCAAGAATCCATTCATATGGAGATCCTCTTAAAATATATGCAAAGAGGGTATCCCCTTTGATAGCAAGAGTTATTAATTTCCAAACTGGCCTTGAAAGGAATTGGTTTGAAACAAGATCTTTTTAATCTTGATATCTAAGAGGTGATAAGAGAAATCAATGAGAGTCTGAGGCAATAAGAAAGGGTAAGAGAGATGGAGCATGAGAGAGATACAAAAACAAACGAAGAGAGGGCACAGAGAGGTGTAGTAGGAACATTAAAGAAAAAGGAAATGATGGGAAGAGTAAAACAAACAAAGATGTAACATAGGAGTTAGATTTTTTTCTCATACGGTAAAATATGGTCGGCAAAAAAACTGTTCGAGATATGATCGTAGTGAACGTCATTCTGACTGCATTCTGTCAAGAATCATATAATATCGATGGCATATTAAAAATACACCAAAGGCAGAGTTTGTCGCCAAAAACCACATTATTATAGTGAGAATGATGCTACTTTGTCTTCCACTTACACCTTTAGTTACATTTCTTTAGACTATCTAACTATTTGTTTACTTGCAACAAAAAAAAATACTACTTGTTATCTTTTTATATAAGTACACGTATCAATCTCCAAAAAGAAAATGAGAATTTGAGAATCAACACATCATTGGTATGATCGATCCATGGAAGAAAAACCTCCCGAGATGTACTCTGCTAAAATAAATGGAGCAGGTGGCATATCTAGAGAATGATGCATGACATCGTCCATGCACCTAGCTACTCTCAGGCATGCAGATGTACACTAAATTAATCAAACTACAAACTTCCATGAATATGGTGATTGGGGGTAAAGGGACCAAAAATTATTATATACAACCATGATACCACCTCTTCCCTTTTTTTTTAACTGCACCACTTCCTTTCTAATTTTGACACTATTCGGGGGCTATACCGGGCAAGTATCCGGCCGAATCCCGGTCGGGTACTTTGACAGGCATGATCTAGTGAGATACCGGGGCGGGGTACTTGTCGGGCATACCATCAATTTGTTTTTGTTTTCACAGTGTTTGTCTTATTATACACATAGAAAAAGTGTAGAGATGACAATAAAATTTGCAAGAAGTAAAGTGAGGGGTATTTAATACATTTTTTGATACATACATGAACATGCATCCGCTTGTTTGGTGGTGATGATCTATGAGATTGACTGAGATTGGGTAGTGGAATACGTTTCCCTTTCAAAAACTGAGCAGTTGAACAGAAGTAGGTGAAATATAGTTGGCCTTTCCTTCCTTCCCTGCCTCTCTTTTTCAGGTCTATCTCTTCTAGTTTATATAGATAGAATCAACAAACCGGAGTAGTACTTCACAAGACTCCCCTTCCACACATATACATATCCATACAAGAAATCTCTCTCTCTCTCTCTCTCTCTCTCTCTCTCTCTCTCACTTTCTCATCATATAACTTAAACTTT
>BEHA01001997.1:20540-42516 GCA_002897215.1 Eschscholzia californica subsp. californica | reverse complement strand
AGGTATAGGGAGAGATGAGGTGGAGAGAAAGAGGGGTGAGGTGGAAATAACTTTATTTTAATGTTTTAAATTTAGAATTAAGAAGGGTAGTAATGACAATTACCTGAAAATAGGGGGCCATATTTGAATTTACGAAAAAAAGATGGGCCATAAAGGAAGCTGGTCACAAAGTAGGGGGCCATATAGGAATTAACTCTTAAAATGATTGAAACAGTATTATAAGATGAAAGAAGTGTATCAACCACAGAATCAAATCTGGTGAAAACAAATAGAGATATTACTACCGTCTTTCCGAAGCATGAAAAAATAAAAAGGCAATGGAAGAGGCTTTCTGGGATGTCAATTGGCATGTACTAATATAAATTAGAAATTAACATTTTTCCCTCAAGTTATTGAGATCAGAAACCTATGACATGGTTCATGTTAGAAGATCCTGGACTTTACACTTATCACTTTGCATAAGCTTCCAGCTCCATAAATGAGGACTAGGTGAGGAAGAGCCACGAAAAGTTCATGGGTAAATTTGGAGAGACATCTCACTCTAGAGATAACTCGAGTGTTTGGAGAGTAAAAATAAGTAGAGATTGAGGAGAGAGAGAATACGATAGAGAGAGATGAATCGCGAATGGGGAAGACGGTGGCAATTCTATAATTAAATTGGTAAAGTGTGACTTGTAATTGATTGGTTGTTCCTCAAAATAAGGTGTACAGCTGTACTTTTTTAACCTCCCTTGATCTGTGAAGATCAACGATCAATGAGCTCAAGCTCTTAACTCCCCATATGAGCTTGAGCTCATTGAATCAGGGCTCGGAAAGGATATTATGCCCAAACCTGAATAATATTGTAAAAGAATAACCATTTTGTATAAGTACAATTTTACTCCATAAATGAAATTTCCAGCCCAAATAAACGTGAGAAATATTTTTGAAAATTTCTTAACAAATCTTAGTTTGCTCTCAACAATTTTATAAATTTCTGAATAAATTCGTTTTTGCTCAAAAATTGTTTTGCAAAAATGTTCTCCATTTTTTCTTTTTCATTTCACAAAACACATTGACTGATACTAACATTTTGATTAAAATGCGAAAAATGAGACTGTTTATCATTATACACGCAATTCTTAATTTCAAACTTACTTAACATGTAATTAACATGTAAACATTTTTCTTTTAATTCCCT
The DNA here is from genome assembly GCA_002897215.1 of Eschscholzia californica subsp. californica. NCBI lineage: Eukaryota > Viridiplantae > Streptophyta > Magnoliopsida > Ranunculales > Papaveraceae > Eschscholzia > Eschscholzia californica. The sequence goes on along the minus strand of BEHA01001997.1, from coordinate 41,336 downwards.
ATTTACTACAAAGATAAATAAACTTTTTACGACAGAAATAACATAAAGTTTTTGTAATGACTTCTATAATTGTATTTTTCTACAAAAACACTATTAATTTAGATAATTATCTTGTAAAAGAATTAAAATATTAAATATGTAATAGAGAATGTTTATTGTAAACATTGTGAAAGAATTACTTCCAATCTTCAGGCTTATAATGGAAAGAAAAGTAAACTTTTGAAAAAGATTGGGTAAATTTTCTAACAAATTGTAAGCTTTTGAACAAATTATGTAAACTTTCTAGGAAACTCATAGGTGGAACTATTCAAAATCAATTATACACTATGAAACCTTTTTAAAAAGCTAGTTTTCATTCCTAAATATTTAAATAAAAATGTTTTTTTTGTTGAAGTAATAAAAATGTTAGTATTGAGTATTTTTCGTGGATAAGAATGTGTATTGTTATTAGGTCTCGTTTTGGTAGGAATGTGATCTTTGGAAATAGGGGGTGGTGTACGATCAGGGAAAGTTCAATGTGGGTGGACTGGAGCTCCCAAATTCAAATTTGGAGCCTCAGTCCCCATTGGCTCCAATCCCGGAGCCTTGGGGCTGGGAGCCTCACCCTCCCGGGCTCCGAACCCCCATTTAAGCCAAGTTATTTGGGGTGGGTTCCCCTTCGGGATCCACCCCATTTAACTTTTTTTGGTTTTTTTTAAATTTTTTCTTTAAAAAGAAATTTAATTTTTTAAATTTTTTTTTTCCAATCTTCCTCTTTGTTTTTTTGTATCTTTTCATAATTCTCAATCTCTCGGTAGGATAATATCGAATTTAAATTTTATTTTTGAAATTAATAATTGGGTTTCCAAATAGCCCCCAACTTTATGACTAGCTTCCTGCCTAGCCCCGTACTTTATCGAAAATATCTACATGACCCTCTTTTTCAGTTACCGTTACAAGTCTGTTAACTAGTCATCACCTCTCACTTCTCCATCTCATCATCTCTCTCTGCCACCTCATCCCCTCGTCACCTCATCGTCTTCACCGACGAAGGTTGCTAGCCGGCCAATTTTCCGGCCGACGACCTTCAAAGATAGAAAAAAAACTTTTTTTTCTCTCTCCTCTTCTTCCTCCCTCTCTCTCTGTCACTCTCCAATCTCTTTCTCTCTCACTCATCTCTGGTTGAGAAGATGTAGTTATAACAAGCAATGTCGATTAGGATTTCTTTCTCTCTCATTAATTTTATGATTCCCCAAGCTTCAGGGAATTTCCGTTTCCGGGTAAGTGAATTGAGAAGTGGGTGAAATGTGAAGGAATTAACACCATATCCATTATCGATCATTTTAGTGATTATGCGTTGAAATCGATTGGTTTTACAGAGACGTGAGATTAGATAGCCGAATGCGTTTTTACGGGCGAACCCTTTGTCAGATGAGCTAGGGTTTTAGTGACTTGATCGCGGAGTGTTGAATTGGGATTTTCTTCTTCTTCGTTGACGAAATTGAAGGTGTTGATTGTGTTAAAGCATCCGTCTTTGTAGCGCTTGTTGAGAAGTAAGTGAAGGGTTTTGATCTCTCTGGTTCCCCATTTCGATTTTCTCTCTCTACCTGCTCAAAACTCTCTGAAATCAATGGTATTTGTGATTCTAATTGCAAGGGTAATAATCAAATATGGGGTTATGAAATCAATGGTAACTGAAGAAGATCCAACAGCTATATTTGTGATTCATAGACATTCGATTCAAGAAGGAAAATTGGTGATGGAGGATTTGGGTCTGTTTATTTAGGGCAACTTTATGATGGTAGAATTGTTGCTGCGAAAAACTTCATAGAAATCCTTCATCTTCAACTAAAGCATGTTGTAATGAAATTTTGATACTTTCATCAATTGATCACCCAAATCTGGTTAAACTTCATGCTTATTATAGTGATCTAAGAGGGCTTTTATTGGTTTATGATTATGTTTCAAATGGAACTCTAGCTGATCATCTTCATGGTTGCAAAAGCTTACTAAAAAAATGATCTCTAAATTGGCAGGTAATATATTTTTGATTGATTGGTTACTACTACTACTTGATTAGGTCAAAAATTGCATTTGTTTAGTGAAATGATTTAATAGTTAAAACCAGACCCTCGTCTGGTTTCCCAGATCCGGCGAAGGGTTCCCCCTTCGCCGACCAGTATAGAGAGAGAAAGAGAGAGTGCAAAGAGAGAAAACAGGAGGAAGAAGTTTTTTTTATTTTCTTTTTTATGTTTGAAGGTCGCCGGCGGAATATTGGCCGGCCGACGACCTTCGTCGGTGAAGACGATGAGGTGGCAAGAGAATGAGGTGGCAGAGAGAGGTGATGAGATGGAGGAGAGAGAGGTGATGACTAGTTAACGGATATATAAAAGTAACTGAAAAAGGGGGTCAACTGGGTATTTTTGATAAAGTAGGGGGCTAGGAAGGAAGCTGGTCATAAAGTTGGGGGCTATTTAGGAAAAAAAACCTTAATAATTTATAGTTGAAATTTGAAATCAAAAGCACACACATCACACACATACTTAATTTAGATTTGGGAGGGCCTATTAGGAGTCTGACGTTGGAGTTACAAAAAAGTCAGAGGACTCACAAAATTCAGGGGCTCCCGAAATCGGGAGCCCGAGTTCCTAAATTGGAGTTGCCCTTACGACTCCAACTTGAAATTGTTTCCCTTCCAAACTTTTTAAATCTACCAAAAGTGGGGATGATGGAGTCATAAACCAAAACTAAAGAATCGTAGTCAATTATATTAATGGCCTAAAAAGTTTTTTGTGTTCCTCGTATTAAATAAGAAGATGTAGAATGAAGGTTTTTTTTAGGAGCAGGCGATTTCCACTCTCTCCTTTGCTGTAACCTTAAAGTTCATTCATCTTACAATCTCCACTCATCGAAACCCTAATCAGATTAAACCCACGCTTTTAACAATCATAATTCACCATTAATGCTCATGCAACACTCGGATCTACACACACAAATACCAACTACAATCAGCCTAGGTTGACGAGATCATAAATACGAATAAACCAGACGTGAGAAGCAGTTAAAACCAAATCATTTAAGTCCTTTTCAGAGGTAAAGACAAACAGATCAAGACGAATCTTGGGAAGAAGCAAAGGAAGAAGAATCGGCATAATCAGATAAGTAACCCTTAACCCTTTCCTTCATTACATCTGTCTTGATATTAATAGCGTAATTAACATGTGGCATAACTAATCTACTTACCGAGACGGACTTCTCATTAGAAACTTCACGCATGCGCCGGATTCTAAGGGAAATTGGACGTTCGGCCTTCCTTCTCTGTTCCTCCCACTACAAAAATCCGGTCCTTTTGTAATGCCTATTTGTAACGGCTGTGACGTAAGCCGTTACAAATAAGTCAGATATAACGGCTGTCAGGTTGCCGTTATAAAACTTGGCTTATATATAACAACTCGTCCCTTAGGTAGCCGTTATAAAAAACCAAATTGAGTTGGCGCAGAAGTTGGCGCGTACATTTTTGTTATTGTAACGGCCTTTGTAAAATAACTCCGTTACAAAAAGTTTTAACAGTACAACCCTGGGATTTTGTGTTATAACGGAGACCAAGCCGTTACAATATCGTGTAGTTGTAACGGCCTTTCTATTTTCTGGCCGTTATAACATCTTTAAGCCCTAATTTCTAAAATCAGGAACTGTTCCCTCTCTTTCCCATTCGTTTTTGCAGAGAGAGAGTGAAAGCGAGAGTGAGAAAGAACAACTGCAAGGAGGAATCGATCCCGCCACATCTTTAAGCCAGATTTCATCTCTAATTAGGGTTAGTTCAATCTTTCATTTTATTTCTTCATTTCTAATTAGGGATAGTTTAATCTATCAAAAAGATTTTTTTTTAGGTTGAATGGAGGAACCCCACTGTTAATTTGATCTCCTTGATCCTGTTCTCTCATCTTCTTCTCATCTCACATAAATCTCTCTCAATTTCTTTTGCAGGTACCTCTCTCTTTTTCCCTCTCACGCACAACCTCTCTCACATAGGGTTTTCAGTTTTCAAAGTTTTCTCTCTCTGGATTTAGGGATTTAAGGTACAGTTCTATTTCTTCTTAATAATTGTTTGTGTTAGGTTAAATTGCTGTAGATGCTTCTCTCTTTAGAAAGTTTGATTTTAAATTTGTTGTGTTAGTTATTTTGGTTAAAATGTGTTTGTTTTTAGGTTAAAATGTTGTAATAGTTTTAGGTTAGATTTCTGTATTTGTTTTGATAATTTCTTACCTTCATGGCTGAAAATGAGAGTTCATCTGAAACCCTTGAAAAGTTCCTTGCTTTCTCTTCCTGAAATCATCATCTTTCGTGGCTTTCACTACATCTATATCTCATTCTCAGCTCTTTTCTATTCCTAAAGTTATCATCTTTAATGGGTTTGTGAATAAACTTCATTTCTGTTTCAGTCAAATACGTATTCAGTTCATAGTAATCGATGGAAATCAATTGTTACTTCTGTAACTATAGCAGAAATAACAGTCGATTTGTGGAGGAAACGAGTTTGTGGAGGAAACGAGTTTGTGGAGGAAATGAGATTTGTAGCCATGAAGGTAAAAAGGAATCTCAGGAACAGTCCTACACGAAAAAGGAACCATCGACTGAAGGGTATGTTAGGTTTTTTGTAATAGTAAATTAGTTTAGGTAATTGTTCATGATATTTTTATGCGACTTAGTTTAAACATATGCTTGCTATGCTACACATTCGACTTTATGAGTTTTTTATATATTCGATTTTGCTGTTATGCTACACATTCGACTTTGTGAGTTTTTGTTATATTTATTTCCTATTTATCTTTTGATGCTAAACCAAATAAGAGTCTTTCTGCTTTCCGAAAAGAATTTTGCCCCAGGTTCTCACTGAGTTCACCCATTTCATTGCGAGTTTGATGTATTTGATTAAATTACTCTCTAAATTGTTGTATATTTTACTTTAATAGCTTCTGTCGGACGAATCTGAACTTAATTCTATGTTTTTCCTTCGATCTTAGAAGTGGTTCATTTCTGGTAGGGTTCTTCGAGAAGAATAGAAACCCTTGGCTTTCCTCCTACACGTGGAGTACAATCAAATGAGAATCATTTAATGGATTCTGCTAACGATAGGTATTTTGTGTTCCATCTTCCCACGCTTCTCCATTTAAGAGAATTTAAGATCTTTAGGTCTGGAGAGCAAGTTCATGTTTTCTCCTTCTTTCTTATTCTTCTGCTCATGTCGACTAACCCTAAAGCTATCATCGAAGAGCTTTCTCATCTGATGTTTATCCAACCAAGCCTTTCTGACTATGGGAAACTTACTATCAACTATCCTAAGCCTTCTGAGAATAAAGAACTCCCAGTCATATCTTCAGGGTTCCTGGCTCGTCTGTGCTGCCAATACGATTATGGTATTGGAATTATCCGTAAGCATCTCTCAGCTCAATCGAGGTTTTTTAGAGAAAGTCGCATAATCCCTTCTGCTACAGGTCCTAATCACTTTATGATTAAGCCTAGAAATCTCATTGCTCTAAATGAGATTAACCAAGGCAGACCATGAATTATTAGGGGTTATCTCGTGGTAATGCAGGAAGTAGATTTTCCCTTTCATGGAGAGGCTCCTGCTCTCATGCAGGAACCAATGTGGTGTAGCTTTTCTGGTTTGCCTTCTTCGATTCAGAATCGTCATGATCTCGAAATCATCTTTTCATGCATGGGGTTTATTATGCAAATTCAACCAAGAAATTTTAGTATGGTTACGAACACAAGTATTAGAATTCAATTCATGTATGATGTTCGTACACCATTGTTAGCCACTCTTAACTCTATATTTACAGATGGAGGTAAGCCTGTTAATTTTAGTTATCTTAAGTTTCCTAAGGCTATCTGTCATAAGTGTAGAGTGGTTGAACACCCCATCACTCCCTGCATCAAACCTCAAATTCATCTGGATAGTGTTCCCATGGAAGTCAACTTTGTTGCTCATGGACCAGCTCTCACTGTGGTCCCTTCTTCTATTGCTCCTTCCAACCCTATCCCACCTCATGAACTGTTTCAACAAAAAGGGAAGAGGAAGGACTTAGACAAGCTGATTGATGTCAAAATTGAAGAAGATGTTCGACGTCAGCTTATGAGTAAGAAGTTTAAGGATCATAGTTTGGGTCGTAGCTCGTCCTTTTCTGGCAGTCATCATGGTTGGTATTCGGGTAATTCCTCAGGCTCTTCTTCTATCACTGGTTATGGTCTATCTAGCTGGTATACTCCCCCCCTGAATTTGTCGACAGCCAGGAAGAACGTCGGAGACACATCTTTGCCGATTCTCCTAGGCAATTACTAGATAACAGAAGTGAATGGGACAATGAGTAGTCTGTTCTTGGTCTGGAATTCAGTCTGTTTAGTTTTCATTTTGATTATTATTAGTACTGTTAAGTTGTTAATCTTAGATAGTTTTGAGACCTCTATTAATATATGATAATAGAGGTCGATCATGGATGATATCTTGTTTTTTGTTATGTGGATGTATGATGATACTAATCAAGACTTTGATGATTTTGTTTTGATTACTCTTCTCATGAGCTGATATTGTGATTAGTTTGGTTCTTAGTCACTAGATTATATTAGTTTTAATTATCCTGTTTTTACTTTAATTTCTTCCTTCTATCTGTGACAAACTTCAGTAGGCTTTATTTGTCTAGTTCCTTTTTCTAGATTATCTGGTTTCCTATCAAGTAGGTTAACCCTAATGTTCTTTATTTCTTAGCAGTCCAGAATCGAATAATAGATAGAGTTCACTTTGGTTGTTCCCCCTAGATTCTTTGATTTTGAGTCAGTGGTGGTTGTTTGATTAGGTTTAGTGGTTTATAACTGCGCCCCCCATTAACCCCTAAGGTAGGTGCCTTTAGAATACGCTAGTCTATCATGGCCACAAATACTAAAAATGGGCCCTCCATTTTGAGTTGGAATGTGAGGGGTATCTCGTCGTTTAGCACTAGAAAACACCTTATGAATCTCATTAACAAACATACCCGGATATTATTTTCTTGGCAGAAACTAAAACCAAATCGTTTAACATTAATAAGCATATTAAAATAAACAAACACTATGATCATCACTTTGTGGAACCGATCAATAAATCAGGTGGTCTAGCTATGTACTGGAAACATAATATTACTCTTAAAATTCTTTATTCGGATAATAATATGATTCACGTTGATAATTATAATTCTAATAACAACTCACACCACATTATTACTGGTTTTTATGGTTGTCCTTACCATAAAAATAAACTTAAACCATGGAAAACACTAGATGCTCTCAAAGTGAATAGTGATTTCCCTTGGATTGTCATTGGTGATCTTAATATTATCCTTGACAATCAGGACAAAGTCGGAGGTACTATTGCTTCGAATTCTCACACTCCCAAAGTGAAGTCTTATATTAATCATTTTCAATTACTAGATATGGCTTATAAAGGTAATCCATACACTTGGAATAATAGACAATTTGGAGAGAATTTCATCCAAGAGAGACTAGATAGAGCCTTAACTAACCTCCCCTGGCTTCAACATAATCAGCTTTCTAGTATTACCCACCTCGAATCGGTGGGTTCAAATCACCTTCCTATTCTTCTGTCCGATACGGAGGTTGTCCAGAATAAACCTAAACCCTTTAAATTTCTCCGTACTTGGATGTCCCACCCTGACTGCCATGATTTTATTTCGAATAAGTGGACCCATAATAGTAATATTCAAGTAAACCTTAAAAACATTAGTAGACATCTTACTAAATGGAATAAAACGGTCTTTGGTAACATTGATAATAACATCAATGATATCATTATCAAACTAAACAAAGCTACTAATAAGGAGGACTATAACTATTTAAATAATCAGCTTGAAGAATGGTACAGATACCAAGAATCTTTATGGAAAGAAAAGTCGAGAAATAATTTCCTGTCTGTTGGAGACAAAAACACCAAATATTTTCACTCTCAGGCCATTCAGCGCAATAGAATTAATAAAATCACTGCGATTAAAGACATTAATGGTGATTGGCAAGAGGAGCTGGAGAACATCCAAGCAGCTTTTACTTCTCATCTCCTCAACATTAGCACTTCCACTAGCAACAATCCTGACCCCAGTATCCTCAATCTCTTCCATAACACTATTACCCTGGACCAAAATCAAGAGCTTGTCAAAATCCCGGATCAAGAAGAGATTAATAGAGCCATTAAGAGCCTTAAAAAAGAAGCGACGCCTGGCCCAGATGGATATCCCCCTTCTTCTTTCAATCTAACTGGGAGACAGTTAGCCCCAACATTTATAGTCTAGTTTAAGATTTCTTCATCTCAGCAGAGCTCCCTCAAGACACTAATCACACCCATGTTTGCCTGATCCCCAAAACAACAGCTCCACAAACCACAGCAGATTACAGACCTATCAGTCTTCTCAATACCACTTATAAAATTATCACTAAAATTCTGGTTAATAGACTTAAACTCTCCTTACATAATATTATCTCCCCCTTCCAAGCTGCCTATATCCCTGGTAGACAAATCACCGACAACGTCATCATGGGTCAGGAAATTATACACTCCCTCAAAACTATGAAAGGTGCCACTGGCTATTTTGGACTCAAGCTTGATATGTCCAAAGCTTTTGATAGGATAGGGTGGAAATTCCTGACGGATATCATGTCTAAGCTGGGATACTCGGATCACTGGATCAAAATGATCTCTCACTGCATTTCTACCTCCTCTATGGCAGTTTTGGTCAATGGGCGTCCGGGTCCCACTTACTACCCCTCTAGAGGTATTAGGCAAGGAGATTCGCTATCTCCTTTCTTGTTCACTATCGCTATGGAAGGTCTTAGTCGCCTTATTCAAGCGGAGCAAGATAGGGATAATTTCAAGAGCTTCCCTACAAATAATCCCAATCTTACTATTTCTCATCTTCTTTTTGCGGACGATTGCATTATATTTGGTCGCAATTCTCTGGATAATATTCACACTCTCAAAACTATTCTCAAAAATTTTTGCAGCGCGTCCGGGCAGATGATTAACTACAGCAAATCCAATATTTTTTACTCTAAAAATTCCCACCCGAAGTTCAAACGTTTGATTATGCGTTCGCTCAAAGTCAAATATGCAACCACTTCGGAAAAATACCTTGGGGCTCAATTATTTATTGGTGCTCACAAGAAGAGATTTTTAATGATATTCTTCAAAAGATCAAAATTAAATTAGAGAACTGGAATCACAATTTCCTTCCTCAAGCTGGTTTGCACTATAGTAATTTCGACCATAGCTGCGGTCGTACCCCGATACCAAATGCAATGCTTTGACCTTCCCAAAGGCATTTGCAAAAGCATTTCGACTATGCAAAAGTCGTTCTGGTGGGGTAAGTCTAAAGGCATATGTACCAAATCTTGGTCCACTATTTGCCTTCCTAAATATCTGGGAGGTCTTGGTATTCACTCCCCGGAGCTGGATAACCAAACGATGTTGAGTAAGTTAGCTTGGAGAATTAAATCGGAACCTAAAGCTATCTGGGTTCAACTCTTAAAAGATAAGTATTTCAAGAATTCCGATAATCCTGACCCAGCTAAATCTCATCACTCCTGGATATGGAGAAACATTAGTAAACATCTTAATAACATTGATAATTACACCACGTGGGAGGTACATGACGGAGAACAGATTAATATATGAAAAGATAACTGGATCCCCACACTACCTATCCTCCCTATCAACAAACAGAATTCTCACCTTACTAAGAGCAACTCCAATGTGGTGGGGGCTGGGGCTCCCAATTTGAATTTGGGAGCCCCAGCCCCCAGCCTTTGGCTTCCAACCCGGGAGCCCCGGGGCTGGGCTCGCAGTGGGGCTGGGAGCCCCATGCTCCCGGGCTCCCAGCCCCCAAAATATGGCCGTTGGGAGCTCCAACGACCATATTTGGGGTGGATCCCCTAAAAAGGGGATCCACCCCACTTTATTTTATTTTTTTTTAATTTTTTAAAATTTAATTTTTAAATTAATTTTTTTTAATATTCTTATTATTTTAAATACTACTTTTTTAAGTATTTTTCTCTAATTTTTATTTTTTTTTTGTTTTTTTTGTGTTTATCTTTTTGAAATTCTCTCTCTCGAATAATATCACATTTCAATTCATAGTCGAAATCTAATAATTTATAGTCGAAATTTAAAATCAAAATTTCGCACACATACTTCGCACACGTATAATAGATTGATTTGGGAGCCCCGGTTGGGAGCCCGACGTTGGAATTGAGGAGAGCCTCGGGGCTCCTAAAATTCAGGGGCTCCCAAAATTGGGAGCCCGAGCCCCACATTGGACTTGCCCTAAGGTGTCGCAGCTGATCGACCAGAATAAATGGAATGAGGTTCTCCTCAATAATATGTTCGATGCCACTACAAAAAATTTGATCTTATTGATCCCAATTACGGGAGAAAATGAGGACCAACAAAAATGAACCCTAACCAAGTCAGGAAAATTTACGGTCAAATCCATGTATCAACACCTCTGTATCAGTATGAACTTGCCAGAACCACTATCACCTAACTGGAACTTCATCTGGTCTATCCCGGTAGTCCCTAGAGTAAAAGTGTTTATATGGAAGATATGCGTCAAGGCTCTTCCGGTTAAGGAAAGAATAGGTAAATATATTGACAATAATCTGAATTGCCCTAATTGTAATGAGATTGAATCTATTGAACATGCACTGCTCCATTGTCCTTTGGCAAAAAACATATAGTTCTATTTCAATATTTTATCTGACAAAATCACCTCGGTGGTAGAATGGATATTTTCTTGGGAGCAAAAATCACAAAACACTTATACTACGAATAACATTCATTATGCTACTATCCTTTGGAATATATGGAAAACTCGTTGCGACCACTGCTTTCAACATGAAATAAATTCGATAGACAAAATCATTTCAATGATCACAACATTCCCACAAAACCATATAAATAATACTACCAAAAATCAGATAGAACAAAAAAAATGTAAACCCCCTGAATCTGTTTTTTTTTAAAATCAATGTGGATGCTTCATTCATCGACAATCAAAATGTTACAGGAATCAGTTTAATTATCCATGACAAAGAAGCGAAATTCATAGAAGCACAGGCCACAACTACTAGAAGTAGAAACTCTGAGGAAGGCGAAGCCATAGCGATTCTTAACGGAATGCAATGGGCGGAATCTCATAACTATAAAAGAATCACCATAGAAAGCGACAATATCAATATAATAAAAAATCTACAGAACGGTAGACATGAAATTCAATGGCAATCGAAAATTCATATTAAAAGAATACAGGAAATAAAAAGAAGGCTGGAAATAGTTAAATTCTCGTATACTAGTAGGAAATTCAATGTATAGGCAGACAAGTTGGCTAAATGGGCAAGGAATGACAACGGAACGAAGGCTTGGAAGAATGTTCCTTACTTTCTTTTTAAGTTGTATTGTAATAGAACTCTTATTTCCCGTTAATTAATATAATTTTTGAGTCTATAGACCAAAAATAGGGTCCTAATAGGAGATTTAATCCTCTATAATCTTAAAAAGGATTTGAAAACCTAAATAATAATCTTAATAGATATCCGGTCCTTTTAGTGTCATCTAGAGAGATTACACAAATCCATATAATACTTATTATATATGCAATACCTATATTAACCTTCGTTTAATATCTAATCGTGATTTTCCTTCTAAACCGTATTAGATTCTCTCCATATTTATCTCAACTTTCTCTCTCCAATCACGTTCTTTATGTAACTAACAACTCTCTCTCTATAATTCCGTAACCGAAATCCAGTAACTTTCCCATTATCTCTCTAAAAATGAAATCATCATTAAACCTTCATTAAACTCTCGCCCAGCAGTAAAAAACTCCATTGATTAGTATTCAATCAAGAGCCATCATCACAAACTCCATTGTCATTTAGGGTTTTTACTGATTATCTCTTTATTCTAGCCACAACTATTCAGGTTTAAAATCTTATGTACATTTGCTTATAGTTTAACGATTCATATTGAAGACTGCATAAACAGATAATGATCGTCTTTTCCATTCATCATTTAATATGAATCTGTATTGCTGTAATTTTCCATTACTAAAGTGTTATTTCATGTATTTGATATATCTGTTTCATTTTTATTGAATCCATGTAATCTAGATCTGATGTTTTCATTCAAATATTTAGATTTTTCACATCTTTGATTATCTTCAGATCAAATTGAACTGATAGTACAGATAATGTTGGGTATTAGATTTCAGTTATTTAATCTCAGATCTGTATGGAAAACACTTGGTCTGGCGTATAAATTATGTATAATTTATGTTACATTATATATACTTTTTAATAATATGGTGTTGTAAATAACATGTGCATATATAAAATTCATTACAAAGTACGCATACTTTCTTACATAGTGGTCTATAAAATGTTGTAATAGGTATAAATTACAGTTTAATATGCTACAAAGTATGCGTACTTTATTTACAACATTTTGATATTCTCATTAAAACAGAACAAAGTACGTAATTTGTTCTTTACAGTTTGAATTGTTTACGTATCTTAACAATTTGTCTGTTTTACAATATCAATAATTATGTTTTACAGAACAGATGGAGATTCAAGCAGATTCATCATTACAAAGCAAGAAGACGATATTAAAATCTGATGGTTGGGATAAAATGTTTACTGAACCTGGTCAATTATTTCCCGGGGGTGCTAAAGCCTTTCGATTTGCTCTTCGTCAATATAGTATAAATACTGGCCATGATTTTAAATTTATTAAAAATGATTCGAAGCGGGTAACTGCTGTATGTCCTGTTGAAGATTGCAAATGGAGAGTACATGGATGTGCGCCATTGAAATGCGTATCCATGTTTATTTTGAAAGACATGGAAATGAAACATGACTGTGAAGATTTCATTAAGAAGACCAAGAAACCCAAACTAAACAGTTCATTTGTTGGGAAACTTATTTTAGATGATGTTACAAGAAGCCCGGATCGTTCGACAGCAAGTCTGAAAAAAGACTTCTTGAAAGATTACGCTGTCCAACTTCCATATTACTACACTTATGAGGGGAAGAAAGTAGCAATGAATGAAGCATTTGGTCAAGAAGGAGACTCATATGCAAAACTTAGATGGTATGCTGATGCCTTTTCACGCACCAACCCAAACAGCATAGTACAACTTGAAGTTGACGATGTGTCTCGGAGATTTAAAAGAATTTTCATTGCACCACATGCTTGTATAGCTGGCTTTCAATATTGTCGACCAGTTTTATATGTGGATGGTACATTTTGCAAGACTCGTTTTAACGGTTGCATACTGGCTGCTGTGGCTAAAGACGGTAACAATGGTAATTTCTGAACATTTTAGAATTCATCCAATTTAATCTAAAAAAGTATCTCCTTTTTCAACATCATTTTTCAATATTTTATGTACATTATCTTACATTTAAAATAAAGTATGCATAATTATACATAAAGTATGTATATTTTATTTTGGTTTCAAACTTTAAAGTATGAAAATTATTGTAAATTTACCATACAATAAGAAAATTTTACATAAGTATGCATGATGAATATTTAAATTTTCATACTTTCACTAAAATATTTTCAATTTACAGGTCTATTTCCGTTAGCATATTCTGTTGTTGATGTTGAGAATGACCAAAATTAGGACTGGTTTCTAAGGCATTTGCGGAATGCTCTGAATATGGAAAAGACGTATATCTTTATTTCAGACCGTCACAATGGTATAATCAACGGTGTCAAGAACATTTTCCCGACAGCACACCATTCCTTCTGTGTATGGCATCTAAGGAACAATCTGAATTTAAGATTGGCAAATGGAGCTAGAAAATCAAAATTCTTCCAAACATTAATTTTCAAGGCTGCTAGAGCTCTCCCCGAATCTGAATATCACGCAACTATTAATCAGATGATACAAATGGGTGGTTCAAAAGTTGCAGCATTTTTTAATTCCTTAGACCCTGCCTCTTGGGCAGATGCTTTCTTTCCCGGTATAAGGTACGATCAGATAAATTTGTGTATTCATTTCATTAACTATATTGATAATTTTTGTTGACATTACGTATTGTACCGTATACAGTTTTGACTTTATGTTACAAATAACATGTATTTTACACCGCATTTCGATAGTTTACTGAAAAATATGTATTCTTTTTGTTAAAAATTATCGATTTCAGAAAGAAATATTTAAAATTTATATACGTTTTATTTGATACAGATACACGGCGATATCATCTCAACTCTCAGAATCCTTTAACAATCAGATTCGACATGCTCGTGCACTACCAATTACAGCAATGTTGGAGGCAATTCGTATTCATATAATGAACAAAATGAACACAGCACGAGAATTGTCTAAAAAATGGACGACGTTCTTGTGTCCAACCATCACTGATCTGTTGAAAGCAAAATATGATAGTGCTGCAACCTGTAATATTGCCCAGGCAGCCCCATTTATATTCGAGGTTTACTCAGAACCTTCTCATTGTGTTAATCTTCTACAGATTTCTTGTACTTGTAGAAGGTGGCAAGTTGATGGTGTTCCTTGTGAACACGCAATGTTGTGTATTAAAAGCTTGTCTGAAGACCAACAAGATTGTTTTTACGATCCTATTTGGACAACGGAGTCTTATGTGAAGACTTACCAGGAACATATAATGCTTATATCCAATGTTGATGAACCAAGGATTTTTGATGAAGCTACCAAAATTCTCCCACCGTTGATTCGTCGTAGACCAGGTCGTCCAAGAACAGTACGGATCGAGAGCTCTGGAAATATGCCAAGAAAATTAAGGATATGTGGTAGGTGTAAGCAACCTTCATACCACAATCGCAAAACATGTAGGGTAAACATCTGATGTATTTAAATATGTTACATAACACTTTCAATCCACATAATTTTCAAATATTCAATCTTTTTTTCCTATGTTTTGTTTCACTATTCTATCTTTATTCTCTATCAAAAGTTTATTCTCTACATGAAGGTTATACTTGCCTAACATATGTGGTTAATATGTTAGAACACCAATCACACAAAATACAGTACAATTGATGTATTTGGTGCAAATTTGTTAAAGTTTTTACAGACTTTAAATTTACATATATGTTCTGGTTAAAAGTTCTTGTTTCGTTTCATAAATTTACTGTTATTTATACCTAAAGATTCATACTTTGTCTCATGTTGTCTGTACTTTATTTCATATTTTTTACGTGTTTAGTACATAACACGTTATTTATCAACACGTTACTCATGTTTGTGTAATAAATAAAAGGAAGAAACTTGATAAATTTCAGACATTTATCAACAAATATGAAATTTTAATTAAAAATTACAGTTCCCATCCAAATATTTTATACTTCAAACTGGCAAATATAATTCATTACAACTATTTTAAAATTCAAAACATAAAACCATACTTTAATCTAAACTATATTAAAGTTTTTTTCCACAAATCTCTGGTTTCATTCAATAGCTCGTACGTCACTTCCGCTCTTCTACGCTGAGCTAATTCAATCCAATCTCTTGCAAGGTATTCATCCGGTACTGCCCATTTGTAATGTTTCATAAATACTAAATCCATATGAAGCATAACAAATAGTCCACAATCCGCACTGTCAATTATTGATATAACATTTAGTATGAAACCACAAAATAATTCATAAACTATGTAACTATCTGTATGCATTACAGTAATCACAAAATTCTGAAATATTATGTACTTACTTTTCTCCTTGTTGATGATCATACGGCGTCTTCGAAATCTTACATTTCTTCTTAAATTCAGGACTCACATATTTTGTTTTGTGAAGCACATCTAATATGTATTGTCCATATCTTGCAGCATTTTCTTCACATTGTTTACGTAGCTTTATGTCAAAGAACAACGAGTTGTAATGGGTCCAAGACTGATCAAAGTAATCAAATACTAACAAAGTCCAATGAATACCCCTACTGACATCTGTACTCATCGCATGACACATTGGAGCAACTATATAAGATATAAGCCCTCTTTCAGCCTCATTTAGTAACCGACCGGATAGGTGGGGGTCTATGTTTGACTGAGCTGACTTGCACTTTATCATTGTCTGTCAAATAAAAACAACATACTGTATAAATCAAAACGGTTACACTGCAGTAAAATATTCATACTTTACAACAAACAAAACACATAAACTTAATAAAGTATACATACTTTTCTTATCATTCTAACCTTTTTATTTGACAAAACATGTAATTTATACACATAAAAACTTTTCTATTATGAAATTATGACTTCTGTAATTAAAACTTACCCATAATTCAGAAGCGAGAACGAACACTTGTCCAGCCCCTTTTAAAACTTTGGAAGATAGATGCTTTGACCACCAATTTATAAGCTGAGCATCGGTTTCACAGTTCATCATAAGCCAATTCACCTCTCTTCCTCTAACATCACTTGTTAGATTTGATTCCCATACAATTGTTCTGCATGTTAATTGTTGTTAGTTTAAAAAATGAATTTATAGCAAAATATTTATATTATATTAGATATAACAGATTATGTTTGTTACAATCATCATAATGTAACACAAACAACAAAACATTTCATAACATAGTGAAAGACAAGTATTAAACTTCAAATTCATTACTTCATCTTCACTCCTTGGTTAAACTCCTCCAGCAGACCCTTCTCATTATCTTTCACTTTCTTCCAAACTTTGCTCTTCTTCCAGTTACTAAGTGGTTCGTCATCATCAATTGAAATTCCCTTCCCCTTTTTATCCAATTCTTCAACATTGACTACCTCCTTTTTCGCAATTTCCTTCTTTTTTTCTTTCTCGGCCTTTTCTTTTGGCTCGGCCTTTTCAGTTTGTTTCCTTGTTCTGGGAGCTTGTTTGATTCTCTTAATAAGAGAATTATGTTTAGGTGTTTCACCCCCATCAACTGTTCTGTCCGATCCACCCTTAATAGCTTTTGATTTTGTTCTCTTCTTCTTTACTGATGTTGGAGTAGTCTGGACAAAGTCATCATCTATGAGTCTTTCTGTTTCAGCATTCTCTTGATAGGTTTGAGCAACTTGAACAACGTCGGTGAAGTCGGGTGCATTTGTGAAATCTATTCCCAAATCAAAATTAGGAGTTGAACTATATTGCTTCTCTTCCTCATTAGGCACCAACACAATGGCCGTGCATGGCACGTTTCCATCATCATCTGAAAACAACAATCATGTAAAAAAAAATGGATTCATCACAAAATTGACAAATAAATAATATATCATTTATTGTGTGATAATAATATTTTATATAAAGTATGCATACTTTACCACAAATTATAATTGAAAACAGTAAAAGTATGAATTAATACTGACCTTCCTGTTGTTGTTCTTCAACATTTTCATCTTCCTGTACTTTATCATCATGTTCTACTTCATCAGACATCTCATCATTGACATTATCTTTCTCCCCAACATTATCTACCTCCTCATTCTGGTCCCCATTATCTTGACCCATTCCTTCATTATGATAATCATCCATCAATGATTCCTCCCTCTTTTCAGACTTTAGAAGTAACTTTAATTGTATTACTTCATTTCTCAAACTTTCAAGTTCCTCGTCCTTTTTCTTTAATTCTTCTCTTTGTTTACTTACTTCTCTACTTAGGGCTTCCATCATCTCCATGTTATTCAACTCTTCATCAAAAGGTATCTCCACAACTACCTTTTCTGTAAACTTCAACATTTCTTTCTCTTCTTCACTCACATCATCCACAACATCCTCATAAACCTGCATGTAAAGAGTTACATAAATCATAGGGTGTTCTGTAGATGCATTCGAATAACTTTTCATAAATTATATGTAATTTATGATAAATTACATATACTGGAAAAAGAAATACAATATATTTATAGAGAATTTAAACTTTCATTAATAAAAGTTCACATAAAAAGTTGATTTTACCTCCTCAGGTTCAAGTCCAGCTAAATCTTTTTCCATTCCATTCTTGAATCCATCAACAGACCACCTCAAGAACCTTGGGGTTCTTGTTTCATTCAGTGCATTCTTCGCATACAGATTAGTATGCATGCACACCCAGAACTAAAGAAAAAAAAAAAAGAAATCAAAATTACTCATACTTTATAAGAAAGAATTTGCTATTTAAATAACAAATTAATTCAAAAAAGAATACTCACAGGCAACAGTAACAAGCAACCAGATGCTTTGGTGGGGTCTTCTGAATGTTTGTCGATCGTTTCCATCATATATGAATGTATGGCTCTTGGCCATGACACCCTGTTGATTGCTCTTCTAGACTGGATGTTCTTATAAATACTAGGCAATACAGTGAAACCAGCCAAAGTAGCAAATAGGAAGCTCGCCGAAAACATCATAATTAGAAGTTGAACAAATTCTATTGCTGGTTCACTGTTCCTCACGCATTTCTGAAGTGCATTCCCAACAACAGCACTTGAGAGACCCATATTTTTGTTTCTTGATGCTTCAAGTGTTTCCTTGAAGTATTTGTTCAAGAATGCACACTTCAAAGGATCTATATCATTTTTCTTAGGGAATGCATCATATTCAGAACCCTCCATGGGCATTCCCAACAACAAAGATACATCTTCAGGTTTGAATTCTAACTCTTTACCCCCAATAACAAATTTCTTTGTCGATTTTTTATATCGACAAAGAACATCCAAAATGGCAATTGTAGGACGACTCGTATAATTCTCCCTTAATATTGTACCTTCTGCCATAGTATCAAACAATTGACTGAAAGGAGTTTTGCTAATCTCCTCCTTCATTTCTTCAGTCATATAGGAACGTATGCTATTGATTAACTCTATTGGTTTGCTGAGTGTGTATCTGAATAGTGCCGATGTTTTTTGCACCGGTATTAATTTCTGCTCCCCTACTATATCAACCCACTTACTAGAGCTTCCTTTGTCCTTCAACCTCAAACTTTTAGAACTACCACCAGCCTGCAAATATGACAAAAAAACACAATTGTAAACTATCAGCCATTAATCATGTAAAGTACGCATACTTCATCTTAAATGATGGGAAATTTTTTAGACAGAATGAATATTTTTAAGGTATATCACAAATTTGTACATACAACAAGGCATAAACTGTTAAAAGATCAATACATATATGTATGTTAATCATAATTTATCAATTTTTCTTCAAAATATCAATAAATTATAACAAATTCCAAATACATTACCTCAGATACTGATGTTTCTTTTGTTTTCGATTTCTTCTTAACAACTACTTCTTCGACAGTGGCCTTTCTTTTCATAGGACTCCTTCTTAATGTGCTTGTTTCTTCGGTAACATTCGTTTTAGATTTACCTTTAGGTGCCATATTCAACCTTTTGCTGCAATGAAAAGGACATCTCATTAAACCCTAAACCAAGATCAAATATTTCATTAAACCATAAATAAAAAATATGGTTTAATTTTCAATAAATTATATGTTTTTTATAACACAAAGTTATCTTATTATGAAACAGAAATAAAAGTTTAAAAAGAATATTTAGGTTTTTCAAGTAAAACTAAAGATTTTAATGTAGATCTGTAATTTGAAAACATCTAAGGATCTATTATTCATGAGACAAAAACGATTTTGTACCCCTTTTTTTAAATAAGAACGAACGAAAAAACCCTAAAACTGTTTGAATCTCCTTTAAACCGAAAAGGAACTTCATATCTACAGAGAAATCTTTACCAAAATCAACAAATCCTCTTCAATATGAAGTTAAACTGACATGCAACAACTATTTATAACGATTTAAACTCAAAGAACCTCACGTTTCGATTTCAATCGATTTCATAAAGAAAAGGGGTTTATCAACCAGCTTACCTTTTCACCTGAAGAGATTCTTCAATGTAAAAGATGAATGGAGAAGATGAAAGGATGCAAACTTTCTGGGTTTCTTGATCTATTTAGGGTTTATCGTCGCGATCTTCAGAAGATTTTGGATGAAAATTGAAATCGGGTAGGTTTAGAGAGAGAAAACGTATTTATGAAGAGTGACAATTACTTTCTGTTTCGCCTTCTATAGAATCGCCCCAAATCACGCCCGCGGGTTTTAGGAAATTTTCCTAAAACCCTCGGAAATTCAAATATCCCGGGGTTTTTAGATTTGGGATATATTGGGTAATATCAAAAAAATTATCCATACTTTATGCCCTTCTTGTAAAAGGACTAAAAATCCATAATCTAAGAAGAATGGTCTATAAACCTATTATCAAATTGATTTTGGTCTATATACCCATGGACTCTAATTAATAATGAGCTCATTTCAACAAAAAAAAAAATGAGAAGATGTAGAACCAATATGTATAGACAGTGTCATGAAAACCTTTTGTGTTGCAAGCACATAATGACATAATTTGAATTTGGGATCCTGACAATGGAGTTGAAAAAATTCAAGGACTCCCAAAATCGGGAGTGGGATCTCTTACATTGGACTTGCTCTAACCACCTAAGTTAACTATTAATGAAAGGGGATCAAAACCCAACAACATATTAAAGAGCCTAAAACCCAACAAACTTATTATTTGTACCTTTATTAAAGAGTCTAAAACCTAACAAACTTATTATTTATATCTTTAATAACTCAAATTCAATAATCTTAGGTACCATCTCCTCTGGAAATCGAACCTACGACCTTCAGAATTTTGGAGTTTATGTCAACATTATCAACCACTTGGACAACCGAGTGTGAACTTTTTTTTGTTGAAAGAACCAAGTG
>BEHA01001996.1:91781-114925 GCA_002897215.1 Eschscholzia californica subsp. californica | reverse complement strand
AAATCAACCTGTGTTCGAGTTTCCCCTTATTTTCATCAAAAAAAAATTTCTCCTTATTTGTTTTTCGTTGTGAATATGCCAGATTTTCACATTATTTTAATTGCTTTTTTTTTCATCCAAAATGTTACTTGTTGTACTTTTTGTTTGTCGATGTTATTTGGGAAAATAACAAAAAAACCAGGGTACAAAGTTTTGAGTAAAAATAAGTTTTTTTTGTTTCCTACAAACACTACCCATTTATTTTCTTCTTCCATCTTACTTTCCACAACTATCAACTCCAGTGACCATTAACTCTAGCCGTCATCTCTCTCTCTCTCTCTCTCTCTCTCTCTCTCTCTCGCGTCTGTGGTTCCGGCAAAAGGACCATTCCCTAGATAAGAGAAGAGAAAGAGAAAGAGATAATAGAGAAAGAAGACAATAAAGTCGTCGGCAATCTCCTGCTGGCGACTTTCTGCCGACAACTTATAGGATGCATTTGGTGAATCTTTTTTAGTTTTTACACTCTTTTTCTTGGAAATTTTTCTTGTTTTCCCGAGGCACAACTTTTTTTATAATGAGTTAGTAATATTTCATTAAGGACAAGTGTTCCTATCCTTTTAACTGTTCTAACATTTTATTATATTTTTTTGCAAATGATATATATAGGCATCACCCCAGCCCTACGGGCGGGGGCGAAGTCTCTTACGAAATGCAGATAGTGAACTAAAGAAATCGAGATTAGTATAATTGTCTATAATTTTTTGTTTAACGCATTGTAAGTAACTACGGATAGCACGCATTATATCATGGGTCCATGGGTATAAGGCCCAAAATAATGTTCAAATAGGGGTTAGGGTCCAATCTTCCCAAAAAATGGGTTTTTAGTCCTTTTGCACTTTGGACCTAAAAACCCTTACTATATAAACCCAAATCCCGTCCATATCCCCATATAGATTTCCCGCTATTTTTAAATTAGGGCCGGACCAAAATGCAAACAAAATTTTTGTAGCATGATTTATGGTATTAAATAGGAAATAACGGATATTTCCAAATCAATTTTCTCTCTCTTCTTTACAGATTTGGAAACCAAATCAAATCTCCCTTTTCCGAATCAGATCAAGGACCGAATTTTTCTGGGATCAATTTAGCGTGATTTGGGGGTTAATATACAAAACGTATATATCAGGTTCTCTCACTTAACTTTCAGATTTGGAAAGAGTATATTTTCTGAGATCAATTTAGCGTGATTTGGGGGTCAATATACAAAAGGTATATATCACTTTCTCTCACTAGATTTGGAAAGAGTATATTTTTGTAGGATCAATTTAGCGTGATTTGGGGGTTAATATACATAACTTATATATCACTTTCTCTCATTTAATTTTCGTTTTGATTTATACATAACCAAATATCCCTTACAAATAATGAAACATGTTCATAAATTATACAATTTACGAACATTACAACAACATTTGTTTTCGTTTTTACTCATACATAACCACACATCAAATACAAATTATGAAACAAGTTCGTAAATTATGTGCTATTTATGACGAGGAAACCATCATTTGTCATGTATACAACGTAATTTATATCCAATGGTACACATTATTTATACCAGAACTTAATGTTTTTTACACAGGTACGCTGCAGTATCTTCTCAACTATCTGAGTCATTCAACAAACAACAGTTACACGCTTTAAATCATTCTTGACAAACTTGAAATCATGTTCTGTGTTTATAATACACTGTTGAAGGGGGAATCGAAATGCTTTAGTTTTATCTTCTTCCCTACATTAGATGATTCTGCAGGAATTTCTATCAGTAACAGCTAAACTACAAAACAAAAATGTAAATAATTGTCAACAATACGTATCTTTTATGAACAATTACAATGTAAAATGTTATAAAGTATATGTACTGTTTTATAAATTTCATAGTACTGTTTAATAAAGTATATGTACTGTTTACCTTCTCTTACAATAAAATTGTACGAAATCTTCACTGGTTCAAAGGTGTAAAGCACAATAAAGTACATATAATTGTTTGAACAATACAGATTATTTACATTCTGTTACAATAACATTGTACGGAATCTTCTCTGGTTCAAATATGTCATATTCAATAAATTACACATAATATCTTTCAAATTTAAACATCGTTTACATTCTGTTACCAAAAAAATGTGTCATGTTAAATAAATTACACATAATTTCTTTTAAATTACACATTGTTTACATATGGTTACAAAAAAAAGTACAGAATCTTCTCTGGTTTAGAAATGGTACAGTTACCGGGATCTGGTATCAAGAAATGTTCTAAAAATCAACATCTGAAACCTAAATCTAATGAAAAATAAATTAATACATGGAGACAAACATAACATAATCGAAGATATGAATAGTAAACAAGGATTTAACATTAATATTGTAAATCGGTTATGAAGATCTTAGAGAGAGAAAATCATGAATAAGGATGAATATTTGAAAAGATGATACAAAGATGAAACCAATTATAATGAGATCATAAATATCTTTAAAGATGATGATGAAAAACATTAAAAGAAAGATTAAACTTGTTACTAACGTCGGAAGCAACTGTTGATCTTAACAATGGTACGAACTGAGTCATTTGATGATGGAAATAGAAAAAACGATGAAAATTTCAGCTAGTCTAATGAAGATGCATGAAGTAGATTTTCGAGAATAAAAAATGGAGGATGAATAGAGGATTCGATTTTAGAGAGAGAAAAGTAATGGTTTTCGTTTTTGGATAAGAATGAAGGTAGTGGTTTCTGTTAATAGGATCGTGATTGGAGAGAGAATGTGGGAGATGAAATGGAAAACAGATATTTGACGATTTTGAATGAAAAGAAGTTTTTGTTTATATAGATTATAGAAGGTTAGTTTAGGTTTTATGAAATATGAATTGTAGGGATTTGTGTTTTCTCTAGACATGGATACAAAAGGACTAGACTTCCATTTATGTTAATATTTTGGTTTATAAACCCATTTTAGGATTAGAGGGGATTAGAAGTATGTTTAAGGGTAGATTTTTGGACCATAAGCTCAAAAATTATTATATCATACATGAGTTGAAAACAGTTAGTGTTGTGTTCCAAAAAAACATAATGTATTTTGACAAATCTTGTTGAAATAAAGTTGTTTAGGTGATGAATGAGATAAAAATTTAAGCAACATAATACAAAAAAATTAAGCAGCAAAATAATCATGAAAGAAACTGCATTAGATAAATGATTCCCTCTGACATGCCTCCATCTAGGAGGTTGAAAGTGGGTCTGCACAATGATTTTGTGAATAGTGGTTTCAATTCTAAAATTATTAAGAACATAACTAAGAAGAATTTAAATTATATAAGGAGAAAAGCCCATACGGAAGAGACCACAGATGTACTTGAGACACGAACTTCTTCCACTAGAGTATGAGAAATAGTGTTTTCACCATCATCATCATCATCTACCAAAAACATTTCCTTGAGTAAATCATGAGTAGAGGTGGATTTTCTTATTTCCGCACGGATATCATGACCAAGTGCATGAACATCATTAGAGATAATTTTTGATGAAAATGTAACTGAACAAAATAGCTCGAATTTTACTTTTTCAATCAAAGCTTATATCGACTTTCATAGTGAGCTCTCCTTGCTAAGAATTTGACATGAGAATTGTAGCATTATATGTGTTGCAGCAAAAATCACCAACGTAAGCATCAAAGTTTATGAAGATCATATGAGAAACCAGGAAAAGTTTGAGCAGTCATACCTAGGAAAATCGTCAATTTATTACACCAATTTACATCTATTCAATACAATTCATTGAGGAATTTACGAAATAAAAAATACCTGGATTTGTCGAAGATGAAATTCTGGAATCAATATTTCGTCAATCACCATAAATTCTAAAATCCAAAGAGCAAAATATTTTCAGCTACATATGAAAACCAAAGAAATATTTATTTGTGAATAGAAGTAATTGGAATTTCGTCTGTTTTCGAAAAAAGATAACAAAGAGAGATACAAATTTATGATTTAGCCGTTGATGAAATAATTACAAAAAAAGGACTAATTAGAGAAAGTAAAAGATAAAAGAAAGATCAATAAAAACTAAAAATTATTAGAGTTATGAGAAATAAACCTCTTTGATTAATATAGATGAAGCTTGATAGAGAAGGGAAGAGAGAGAGACAGTAATAGAGAAAGAGAGAAAGATGATGAACTATTGAGTTGGATAACAATTGATATATTTTTCTTATATTTTTCTTGTGAAAGTAAATACAAGTATATATAGTATAATACATGAAAACCTAAGTATTGTTAAGAAAATATACACAATCTTAACTATATCTATAAATCTATCTGTTCCCATTGACCGAGTCGGTTGGTAATGTGTGATCGGGTCAACTATGGATCCGGGCGATCCTAATACTCCCCCTCAAGTTGGAGCGTGCAAGGATGTAACTCCCAACTTGCCGACAATCTTATGAAAAGAATCCACACCAAGATGTAGGGTTGGGAATCGGTCCGGACGGGCAGTCCGCGGACAGACTTGCTCCTGGTCCGGGCGGAACGGACAAAACTCTACGATGACCGTTCGGACTGGCGGACTAAACGGACGGACTAAACGGAATTTTTTCCTCAAAATGTCCGCCCGTGTCCGTTTTATCCATCCGGACATGCCGGGCACCAGTCGGTCGGGCTTCGAGAATGAGAAATAAAATACGTGCAAAGAGGCGAATATTTAAAATTTACTGAAGGCTGAACTAAGCGATAAGTGTAACAAAAATAAAATAAAATTACAAAACAGACAGAAGATAAATCGAAAAATTAAGTACCAAAGGAGCCTAACATCATTAACTTCAATTCTTCAACACCATTGAATGCGCACGATTAACAAAACACCATTCTTAATCTGTTTCAAAATCCACCTGATGCTTTTTCGAACAAACTTGAGTATGCCTAAAGAAATCCATCGTACCAGTCTTAGACTCGCATATCGTTCTTTCACCACAAATTATACAGACCGCAACTTCTACAATTCTCCCAACATTTTCAGGATCAGGTCCTTCAATGAAGTCCCACATTTTCCAGATTTTGGCAGTCCTCTTCTTCATGTGTTGTTGTTTTATCCTGAAATAACAAATAAGATATAAAAAGAAATCAGAAAACAGAATATAAGAGTCTAACATAACATCACACGACCATGAATCAAATAATAGCAAAGTTATGAGTTTTACCAAGTTCAGATCTTATAGATCTGATGATGAAAAGATGAAAATAACAAGAAATCTTTAAAGTTCATACATCAGATGATGAGAAGATGAAAATAATAGGAAATCTTTAAAGTTTATACACCAGATGATCAGAAGATGAAAATAATAAGACGAGTTTAGCATCTTACCGAGATTAGATCTGAAGAGGAGTTCATGTTGTTTCGTTACAATAAAAACATGAAAGATGAAGATGAAAATAATTAGAAAGCTTTAAAGTTTTTACATCAAATGATCAGAAGATAAAAGTAATAAAAAAAAACTAGATAGATGTTAGATTGTACCTTTGATTAAACCGAAAGGATTAAACGAAATCAAAGAGATAAAAAATGATTCTTCGTCGAAGACTAAAGAGGGTTAAACAAATCGATTGATAAGGGATTTAGGATTTGGAAGATTAGGGATTTGATATTTTCATAGTTTCATACTTTCATCAGTTCATGTAGCCGGGTGCCGGGATTCGAGAAACCAGAAGAGAAGAAGAAACAAAAGAGATAATAATGATTCTAGGGTTTTTTTTTGTGTTTATATACTTAGGCTTTGGGAAATCGAACGGCTCTAGTGTAACTTAGAAAATCTAATGGTCTATATTGGTACTAAATAGACAGATATATGATCGGGCGGGCGGGACTTATCTAAAGTGGACGGTCACGGGCGGACCTCCGGACAGGCTCTTTTGTCCGTGACCGTCCGCTAAAGCCTTCTCGGTCGGTCGGGCTTTGCCCGATTCGGTCACGGGCGGTCGCGGTCCTTTGCGGACGTGGGCGGACGCGGGCGGACTCGGGTTTTCGGACCAAATTCCCAACCCTACCAAGATGCTTCGTAAATATGCCCGTTGATTTTCTGAAAGTGTTAATCTCGGTGCAATGATGTTGTCTTTAATCTTCTCACGAACTAGATGGCAGTCAATTTCAATATGTTTCGTACATTCATTGAAGGCGGGGTTATCGGCGATATGAAGGGCGGCCTGATTATCACAATGGACGGTGATAGGAGATGAATGATCAATACCGAAATCGAGAAGAAGGTATTTAAGCCATTGAAGCTCACAAGTAAGTAAGGCGAGAGCACGATATTCTTCTCCAGCAGAAGATCTGGCAACTGTCAGCTGCTTTTTAGACTTTTAAGAGAGAGGACTGGAACCCAACATGGTAAAATAACCAATGGTGGATCTCTATGTAGAGGGACAACCAGCCTAGTCATAATCACAATATCCAGTGAGAAGAAGGGAACTAGAAGAAGATAAAAAAAATACCGTTTCTAAGGGAACCATTGAGATAACGAAGGACTCAATGTGCAGCATCGAGGTGCGTGGTCATCGGTTTTTGCATGAATTGACTCAAATTATTTACTGCAAAGGTGATGTTAGGGCGAGTAACAGTAAGATATAGGAGACGACCGATAAGACGACGATAAACAGAAGGAGCGGGGAGTGATTCCCCGTTAGTGGGACTTAGACGAAGTTTCTGTTCTATAGGAAAGGAAGATGGTTGAGAAGCTGTTAAACCAGAATCCTTGATAATGTCGAGTGCGTATTTGCATTGGCACAAAAATATGCCATGAGAAGATCTGGATACTTCAATACCCAAAAAATATTGAAGTCGACCGAGATCTTTAAGGGAGAAAGTGCGATCAAGTTAAGATTTGAGCTTAGAAATTGCAGATTCGTTGTTTCCCGTAATGATAATATCATCCACGTAAACTAAGACATAAAGAAAAGTGGAGTGAGATGTAAAGGTAAAAAAGGAATAATCTGATTTGGGTTGTATGAAGCCTTTTCGAAGGAGAACTGAAGAAAACTTAGAAAACCACTAGCAAGAAGCCTGTTTAAGGTCGCAAAGGGATTTATGAAGGCGACAGACAGAGAACTCCCCCTGTCGAGAAAAACCAGGCGTTAATGTCATGAAGACTTCTTCATGGAGATCGCCTTGGAGAGGCATTATTCACATCGAGTTGATAAAGGGACTAATCCTTGATGGTTGCAATGGAAAATCGGACCCTAACAGTTACTAACTTGGCTACAGGAGCAAACGTATCTGTATAATCTAAGCCTTCAACCTGAATGTATCCATTAGCAACTAGACGGGCTTTGTAACGCTCAATAGAACCGTCGGACTTAAACTTAATCTTATAGAACAATTTGCAGCCAATGGGTTGCTTACCTGGGGGTAGCAGGACGATTGACCAGGTTTCATTTGATCTAATGCCTTTATCTCTTTAGACATAGCTTCACGCCAGTGAGGTGAGGTCATTGCTTGAGAGAAATTGGAGGGTTCAGAAGTGAAAAGGACGAAAGACAAAAAAGTCTTATGAGGGGCCGAAAAGGAATTGATAGAAAAAGTATGTTCAAGAGGATAGAGGACAAGAGAAGTGTTGGAAAAGACAAAATCACGGAGACGGTCCGGTTCTCTCCTGGTTCGTTGTGGTCGTGAATGGGCAGGAGTGCTTGAAGAATCGCTAATAGGCTATAAAGATGTCCCAGGTAGTGGCACAACTGGAGAGTCAGTGGGCACGGACAGAGATGCGGACGATATTGGGTTGTCTGTGGGCACACCCGAAGGGACAGAAGGAAGCGCTACAGGCACTTCTTGTTCCTGGATCATGATGTCAGGAGAAATAGATGAGTCAGGTGAAGAGGACAAATTCTTTGCTGACCGAGAAGCAGGAAATGTGAACGAACCATTATCGGAAATGGACACGAAGGGAAGATGCAGCAGAGGTGAAGGTTGGACGGTGTTGGTGGGAGAAGCCATTGGAAAGTAATTTTCTCGAAAAATTACATCGCGAGAGACGAATATAAGAAGTAAATGAATATTGAAAATACAGTATCCTTTTTGTCCATGTGGATAACCAATGAATACACCGGGGGAAGCCCTTGGGTCCATCTTGGTCTTAGATAATGAAATTCGTGCGTAACACAAACAACCAAATACACGTAAATGAGAAAGATATAGAGGAGAATCTAAAAGACGTTCGTGAGGAGATGAACCACGAAGAATAAGTGTGGGAAGTTTATTTATCAAATAAACTGCGGCACACATTCTCCCCAAAAGGAAAGAGGAAGATGTGCTTGAATACGAAGACATCGTGCAACTTCAAGGATATGGCGGTGTTTCCATTCCACCACGCCATTTTGTTGAGGGGTGTATGGACAACTTCGTTGGTGAGTGATTCCATGATCGAGGAACCAAGATTGAAGGGTGGAATTCATGAATACCAAACCGTTATCGGAACAAAATTTTTGAATGGTGGTGCGAAATTGTGTATTAATGTATGTGAAGAAGTTAATAAGTAATTTAGTGGTATCAGATTTTGAGTGCATTAGGAATAACCATGTGCAACGAGAAAAGTCATCCACTAGAGTTAGAAAGTTGTGACAACCCGAAGTGGAGGGAACCGAAAAGGGACCCCATAAGCGTGAATGAGTTCAAAACAACGAGAAGAAGAAGAAGTATTAGAAATAAATGGTAGACGAGTTTGCTTTGAACGAGGACATATATCGCACGGAGTCTTATTATCATTAAAATTAAAATTAAAAGAGTTCATACATGGAATCCTTGAACTAAAATATTTAAAACGGGAAAGGGATGGATGGCCTAGATGCCAATGCCATACATTAAAAGAAACATTGCTAGAACTAGAATGAACTAAGATGGAAATTTGAAACACTTGATTGCCCGTGCGAAGGAAGTAGAGACCGTCATGTAGATCACCATGTCCAATCGTCACTTTCATTATGCAGTCCTGAAAGACACAAATATCAAAGTCAAACATCACTGTACAACGAAGTGAGCGAGATAATTGAGAAACAAAAATTAAATTTAAATGAAAAGAAGGTATGTGTAGTACTTCTTTGAAATAAAATGTATTAGTAAAAAATACAGAACCAATGTGAAGCACTTGAACACGTGAACCATCGGGTAACTTGACAAAATAATTTGGAGGTGCTTTGGAATAATTAAAAAAGAGAGAAAGGAAGGCGCAAATGTGGTTTGCTGCTCCTGAGTCAAACACCCAAGAAGAGGAGGAAAACTTCATTAGTGGTGCCTGTAGTGGAGGTGCCTCCAGTTTGTTTTTGCTGGTCTAAAAGGTTAAGGAGTGATTGATATTGGTCCGGGGTGAGCGATGTTGCTAGGGGCACCGGCAGGGGATTTGGGTCATTTGAAACCGAGGCAGTCAGGTTGTCGGATCTTGATCGGGGTCGGTTACTAGGACCTTGTTGATTCGGGTAACCATGCAATTGGTAACATGTCGACATATGGTGGCCATGTTGTTTACAGTGGTCACAATAGGGTCTTGCCGTCTTAGGTCTTGGTTTTTCAGATTTGTCAAACCGAGTTGATTGACCATCATGATGACCAACGACAAGGGGAGCGACTTCGTTTCCGATAAGAAGAGGAGTGAAATCTTTTGTTGCACCTCTTCTTGCTTGACGAGCGAAGAATCCGTAGAATTGATGGAAATGGGTCCATCAAAAGAATTTGGCTACGAATAGCCAAGAAGCAATCGTGCAAACCTTGGAGAAACTCCATTGCACGTACATGATTCGAACGATCCAAAATGGATTTCCTTTGACCACATATACAAGGTTCGATGACCATGAGGGAATAAAGTTCATCCTACAAAGTTTTCAAATGAATAAAATACAATGACCCTTTTGTTTAAGGGAAGAGAAAGCTCTTTTCAACCGGAAAATTTTCGGAGCATTGGTCTGGAAATACCGATCGTGAAGGTTGCACCAAATGTCAGCTTCATTGTTATCATACAAAATGGACGAACGAATATCTTCAGACACTGAGTTCATTAACCAACTTGCAACGAGATCATTGCATCGATTCCATGAATAGAGCTCAGAAAGGGATGACGGTTGAGGAATGGAACCATCAACGAATCCCAGTTTGTCTTTTGCACGTAAAGCCATTTTCATAGCACGAGCCCAAAACGAGTAGTTATCTCCGGATAGGAGAGGAGTGATAAGGACTGTGGTAGGTGAGTCTGAATGGGGGACATCGAACATGGGTGATGATTGAGTCAAAATGGTTAAGGAAGAAGTATCAACAGAGGTAGTTATGATTAAAAAAAATTGAGTTTTAGGCTCTGATACCATATAGAAAGATATAAACCTCTTTGATTAATATAGATGAAGCTTGATAGAGAAGGGAAGAGAGAGAGAGAGACAGTAACCGAGAAAGAGAGAAAGGTGATGAACTATTGAGTTGGATAACAATTGATATATTTCTCTTATATTTCATGTGAAAATAAATACAAGTATATAGAGTATAATACAAGAAACTCTAAGTATTGTTTAGCAAATTTACACAATAACTATATCTATCCATCTATCTGTTCCCATTGACCGAGTTTGATCGAGTCTCGGTTGGTAGTGTGTGATCGGTCAACTATGGATTCGGGTGATCCTAATACTCTTTCCATTTGTTAAAAGTTATATAATTCCAATTTGGCAATGTATTCCCAATTAGAACATCTGGATCATTATTTGTGTAACATTGTAATTTGTAATTTCTGGTCAAACATAATAGTGAGTGTTTTTCATTTTCTGTTAATCTTTGGGTTCAATAAAATATGTCCTTTTCTCATATCTATCATTTCTTTGGAAGAAATGTCCATGATCATGGTTTGATCTAAAAATCTGATGAGAACATAGTTTAATCCGATTATGTCAGGTGAACCAATTTAAACAAACGATTAAGAAAACAAAAATTAAATAGTTTCAATAGAAAATCAGATTCACTTAATAATAGTTTACCCTTTAACAAAAAAAAAAAATAGAAAATCAGATTTGAAAATTATCAAAAAAGCTGAAGATAGAAGCAAATCATCTAAAATCGCTTCATCATCTTCATGCCAGACACCAGAAAAGAAAAAAAAGGCAATAAGAAGTGTAAGATCGATCGATATATCAAACACTTGTGAGATCTGATCAAGAAGATTGAATGTTATCTAAAATGAAGTTTCATTTGATGGCGAAAAACTGTATTTTTCGATCAAAGAATTTAAGTTAACATAAATTCATCGATTTGGAAATAATTTGATATATCGATCGTGCTAAGAAACTTAAAGAAAACTAAAGTAATAGAAGAGTTTTAATGTATAATGATGTAATTACTTAAAAAAAATGAATATAGTTTAACTTTTCAATGAAGAATATTAAAACGCTTCATGTCCCTTTAGTTTGGGTAATTACATCATTATATATTACAACTATATTCATTTACTGTGGCACATGTGGTTTAACTTTTCAATGAAGAATACAATCAGACACCAAATGAATATAGTTTAACTTTCCAAAAAATTACACGTGTCGCAAATGTGGTTTTAATATACAAAGAGAAGAAATATGTCGATAAAGCCACAAAGTGCATGTGCCACAAGTGCAATTTTTTGGATTTCAGTGGTTTCAATTTTAAAATTTCGTCAAACCCTCTTAAAATTGTTTCAGTTTCAACGCCTACTGTAGACAAAATATGCATACAAGATGACAAAATCAAAGAAAAACTTACATCCAAGGATCAAATAGATATCATTCTCGAATCTGAGCAGATTGATATTTAATTTTATTACATTGGTTTAGTTTGCTAAATATTACAATATGAAAATTAAAATTTATTATACGAAATCAAAGAAAACTTTACACTAATGGATCAAACAAATATCATTCTCAAATCGAAGCAGCATGATACACATATAACCTCATCACATTGATTTAGTTTGCTGATATTACAACATGAATATTAAAGTCGATATTACAAAAGAATACAAAATAAAGAGGAGAGACATGTACCTAATTATATGTGTAGTTGCATATATGGAGAGAGATAACTACAGAGCTAACCAGACCAAAGAGGAGCATAGCAATACTTTGATCAACCACCATAATAAAGAAATAGAGACTTCGCATTGTGGATCGTATGTATCATATTGGAGATATTTTGGGATGAAGTAGTCGTTTTATATTTGATAATGGTATAAAAAAAGGTGAAACATGCATATCCCAATTTGTTGTAAAGAAAATGGTAAAGAGAGAAAGGGGAGAAAGAAAGTACAATGAATGAAGGAGAGAAAACAAAACTGACGAGATCGAAAAAATTGTGAATTATGAGAGTAGTTAAGAAGGTTCATAACCATCACAAGAGATAACCTTTCAATTAGTGAAAGAATTTTTTTGTGAAAAACTCACAAAATGGGCCCAAATAAGCAGGGGCGGCCCAAGTAGTTGGGGGGGCTAAAGCGAAGAAAATTTGGGGGCCTTTTTTACACTAGCTATAAAAAAATTATATTTTTTTTACTGTAATAGATAAGTTAGTATCGAAACATACTAAAAAGTATAAATTTGAACTATATAGAGTACTATATAAAAAGACCCAATTTACATATATATAGATGAGCTAAATATGTTTAGAAAACATTCATCGTCATCTCTTAAAACTCTAATAGGTCCTCTTTCGACTAAAATGTCCCTTAATGGTTGATCGGTTGTTTTCCAACTAGCTGGATCGTTAAAATCTTCAGTGATACTTTTGTTGCCTATCTTCTTATCAAATTTTGTGTTAACAAGTTCTTCACTAACATTTTTGTTTTCATGTTCTTCAACAATAGTTTCTTTTTCATGTTCTCCATTTCTATGTTCATCCTTAACATTTTCATCAATTATTTCTTCAACGTCATTTCTGTTAGCGGATTCATCAATTACATCTGTGAGTTCTACACCGGAACTAGAATTACCTATTGTAGAATTCTCCGACACTGTAATTTTTGCAAAGATTTATTTATGGAACTTTCTTGAGATTTAGTGAATTCCTCTAGTCTCTTTTTCTTTTCTCGTTTAGCATGTCTTGATTGATATGTACGCTTCATTTTCACAATATTTTCAATTGAATAATTGAAGACAATACGAGAATTTGGGTCTAAAATAGAAAAAATAAATAAATCAAACACCTACAATCTAATTAGATAGTACAATTCTATAAATTACCAATGTAACAAAAAAAAATGTATATAATTAACAATCGAATACAACAATTACTAATGAATAATTTAAAAACATAAAATTATGAATACTTATTTATTGTATTGAAAAAAATAAGATTTAGAAAAAAAAAATTTAATATTCCTAATCAATGTGAAAGAATTAACAACATTAAATATAATGAATAAAAAAGTGAGAATATGTAAAAAGTCTTTTGTGGACGGTAGATAATCACACAATTAATAGATCGTCGATTGGTGGGCCACCGACAACTTGGGCTTTAGACCTCGAGATGGACGAAGTTCCGGCTGGACCTGTAGACAGACAAAAACAAATAAAACCGTGAAGTCTTGGGGACACCGGGATGGTGTCTTGCCAAGGGAACTCCGACGGTTAAGTCAGCAAACTATAAAAGATAAGTATTTAAACGATTGAATGCTGAGGGTGTCACCGTGTTATATCGTCGGAGGGTGGATAGACTCGTAGAGTGGTCGGAGCTTCGACTCTACGGGATAGTTGGTCAGATTGATCTCCTGGAGCAGGTCGAGAGGTCGTCTCGAAAGGACTTCAGAAGGACTTCGAGGGTGATGGAGCTTGAAGATGTAATATCGTCGTCTAGAGTGATCCCCTAGAAGATTACCCTTCAAGTCTTCTGGAATTCGAAGGTCGATTATCGTCGTCTAGAGCACTGATCAGAAGATACTAAATGTGAGAGAGAGAGAGAAAAGAATGTTCTGTAGTTTTCTAGTCGGTATTCGATGCCTTTGGAGTCTGAGTATCCTTCTATTTATAGGCGACTGATGGACTCGTGGAGTCTGTTAGATCCGAGATAATTGGGGTCGAGGGTGACCTCAAACCCTAAGGGAGATTCGTTCTTGGCCGTCGATCTGTCACCTGGAGTAACTCGATCGTACGATTACGCCGCCTCGACTTTAGGCTCTTCGTAGTCTGAGATCGCCTAACGGTACTTAAGGCGACGTGGGGTTTTAGAGCGACTTCGTCAAATGAGTACGTGGCGAGGTCTCCGGAGTTGAGGTTGACTCGGTAACCGGCAGGCTCGGTTGAGGGGACCAAAGGGTGCTTGGAGCATTATAACTTTTAATGGGTTGTTGTTCGTCTAGATGGACGTTCACAAGGGCTTAGAGCCGTTTGGACCTTTAGTTGGCCGAATTCCACGTTGGAGAGTGTCCAACTAGTAGGCAAGTGGGTCGGGCCCAAATGATATTTGTTCGAAGTAGGCTCGGTCTAGGCGACCTTTAGACGAAGTGGGCCAAACACGATTTTTGACCACTACAGTTTGTCCCCCACTCTCTAAGTTAGTGAGTTGCTCACTTAGAGAGTAGATTTTTATTAGCGTCGAAGCGGTGGCAGAGTTTAGTGTCGTACGCAGTTTGTCTAGGTCTAACCTTATTTTACGTCGACCTGCAAATCTTAATAGTTCACTAATAACATAATTCGAAAACACCTTTTGAGTGTCTAGAACGACGTGTCGAATATATTTTGTGTCAACCTAGGCGAGAGAACCCCCCAAGCAGCCGATGGTTAGACGGGAGAGAAAGCTCGTGGGCGATTTGGTGGAAATTCCTCCAAAGTGCCTTTAGGCAGTTTGGAAGGAAGGCCTCCAAACCGCCTAAATGGCAATTTGGAGGAAAAGCCTTCCAAATTGCATTTGGGCGGTTTGGAGGCTATGTCCCCCAAACCGCCCAAAGGCAGTTTGGAAGCTAAGTCTTCCAAACTGCCTTTCGGCAGCTTGGAGGTTCTCCACACCGCCGTTAGGTTGTTTGGAGATTTTCCTCCAAGCTGCATGGGCAGTTTCATTTTTTTTTTTTTTGTTACATACATATATACATATATATATATAATATATATATTGTTAAAATTATAGCTATCCTTACTCTTATATTTTATAACAAGAAATCTTTTTTTTACCGTTATTCTCATGCATCGGATTACCAATTTCTATTCGCTTTGATGGATTTTGTCTGGGAGACGCCTAAAGTTGTCCAGGTGGATTAACGACCGGCTCGTCCCGTTCGAGTGGAATAAAAACATTTCTAAATCTTTAGACTTCACATATGTCGACTAGATTTACCGGAGCTTGTATTTGTCACGCTTGTAGACTTGAAATGATCATATCTACCATAACTATAACCTCGAATATTTATGGAGTTCATGACAAAGTCCAGATGGACTTAGTGTCGGCTCGATCCGTTTGAGTGAAATCGAAATACTTTGGAAGCTTTAGACTTCACAAATGCCTCCTCATGTGGGTGATCCATATACCTCTTTGTGTACTGTTGGTCGTATCTTGGATTTTTCACGCTTAAAAGGTCCTCTCTGACTATAAATAGTACATTAGTGAGCTGGAGACAACTTGTTGAGGTAGGGAACTCTGCTAGATTGTGTGTTCTAGCCAAGATGATGGAGAATTACGAGAAAGGACTTCATTCATAATGAGATGTAGCAGGAGAGTTAACACTCTAGAGAGTGTGGCAAATGGCCTATGTTTTTTCATCTTCTAGACATATATTGAACGCCTTCGAGGTATGTATGGCTTCCGACGCCCATGGGGCTTTTGTAGTATTTTTTTTGTTGTTCTAATCACACTTTGTTTATATTCCTTTAATAAAAGTGTAGTGTTGAACTTCTGGATATTCGAAAGGATGGTAATCTCTTCAATGAAATTCATGCTTTAATTTACATAGTTTGAGCATATTGAGTAAGAAAATATTACAAGCAAGTAATTCAGACTCGAGGTTTGTCATCTCGAGCCTAGTGGATGAAATTTTGAGGGCACTCTTTTCGAGGTTGACCTTCGAGTCTCCTCTGTCATCTACTAAGTTGGACCTGGAGATACCATTCTTGAATAAGGCCATTTGGGATGGCAAACTTTCGGTACCATAGTTGACTTTCAGAGTCAAAAGCCTTGAGGCGTCATTTTTTCAGGTGGAGCTCGAGGGTGAATTCTTTCAAGAAGAGAGTGAGATCTCGAAGCCGTTGTGTTATTTTGATGACTTTGAGGTCTCGAGCTTTCCTTCTCTTTTGGTAACACTCGAGGTATTTATATTCTCGAGGATGTGTCTATCTCGAACCTTCCTTAGGCCGGGTGGAGTCTCGGAGATGTCTCGACCCGCTACAATGTGTAGAAAGAGAATTAGAGGAAGGGAGATTAATGGCGCCTTGTGTGGATCATGTGGGGGGTACAAAAAGGTATGTAGTATTGTAGTGCTCCCTTTAAAGCCGATTGAAGTTCGAGCGTGAACCTTGTTGCTTCGTTTGAAGCGACAGTAAGCTTCTTAGAATTTTTGTTTTTTCGTCGAAGTCTTATGTTCTTCATCTGAAGTATGAGGTCGATAGCTCTAGTCTTCTGTGTGGCTATGTTGGAAGTTTAAGCTTGCATTTCACAGTATTATTTGTCCCCTGTTAGGCCAGTTGGAGATCGAGCGTGAACCTTGCTGCTTCGTCGAAGCGACAGTAAGCTTCTAGAAATTTTTTGTTTTTCGTTAAAGTCTTATGTTCTTCGTCTGAAGTTTAAGGTTGATAGCTCTAGTCTCCATTTAGCTTTGAGGGAATTCGAGCTCGCATTTTAGGCACCATTTGTCCCCCCAGCCTAAGTGCAGAACATTATTTTCTGGACTTAGGTTGATTATTTGCTGGCTAGCTTCGGTGGATGGGTGAAGGTTGTGTTTCTCCTGTTTGTCCACGAGCTTTGACCTAGCTGCACACACAAAAGCGAAGGTCGACGGCAACACCACCAGCCCTCCGGCGCACAAATTAGTAATTTTCTATCAACAAAGAATGATAGAAAGAATGGGCGAAGACATTCAATACTTCCTGTTATCAGTATGGGAGTCGAGATGAATATCGATTAACCTTGTGTGGAGTCCAGGATAGTGCAAGATCCAGGTCTGGTTCTAGCTAGGTCGTGCTCCCAAGGGGTTATTTGATGTTTTTTGCCCCAGATTGGAGGTGTAGAATGTTTCGTGCCCTTTAGCCTAGAAGTTGAATCAACTTTTCCAGACTGTTGTCTTTAGAGTCGACTAAAGTTGGTGGATGATGGAGGTGTTGTTTTCCAGCCATGTTTGTCCCCCGGTCGTGTTTAGTCGCTCTGCGATTGGGTAAGAAGGGAGGTTGATGGTGGAACCATCGACCTTCCAGTACAAAAGTTACTCAGTAGAGTTTTTAAGACAGTGTAAACTTTTGAGGTAGAATTTAGAAGGTTAGAGATACACCTCTGGCGAGACGTCTGTTTGTCTGGGTAAGATGCTCTAACCTGCAAAAATTCGAGCTAGAGGGTTGGTCGGTGGCGTAGCCACCGACTCTCCGATGCTTAAGTCAGTAAGTTTATTCAAGATGAAATGTAATAAAAACAGTTTAGAGTTTAGAAATGGTAAAACTTTAGATGTGCTGCATTCCGACTCTTATTAATGTTGAGTTCATCTTCGAGTTGTAGTTTGTCCACCTTGCCCTACTACTCAGATGGTTCGATGTTCATGTTGTAGTCTGGAACTCTGATGCGAACAGGTCCATTCGGCAATTAGGCCTGGTGGGTCAAGTGGTTTTCTGTCGTCTCGGGCTTGAGGTCGCCTTGAGGTAGTGTAGGGCTCTGAGTATCTACCATCTGACCTACGATCTGTTCGTCTCCAGTGACGTTCTCGGGATCGCTCATCGCTAAGGTAGTGTCTGCTTCGATGGTAATCGTCTTCTTCCCAACGGATCTCTACCCAAGCTCGAGAAAGGACATCCTCCATGGTGGTGCAGTTGAACTTGGTGAGTTCTTTGTAGAGTTCGCTGTCTGGAACTAACCCTTTTCGAAATGCATCCACTGCCGTCTCTTGGTTGCAATAGGGAATCGAGACTTTCTCTCTGTTGAACCTCCCTACATAATCTTTAAGTGGTTCACCTTGCCTCTGGCTAAGTCGGTAAAGGTCTCCAGAGAGCTTCTTTAACTTCTTACTACTCGCGAACTGTTCAACGAACGTGTCTGTCAGCTGGGCAAATGAGGCGATGGAGTTGTTCGGCAGGTTGGTGTACCACTGGAGAGCTGGACCAATAAGGCTCGACCCGAAGCTTTTGCACATGCAAGCCTCTCTAAGGTCCCTGGGTATGGCTGCAGTGAACATCCTTTGCTTGTAGGATGCAATATGGTCGTCTGGATCTGAGGTGCCATCATACATTCTCATACTTGGGAATGAAAACTTCTTCGACATCTCCACTAAGGCGATGGCGTCGACGAAAGGGGAGTCTGCATAACTCTGTGGTAAACTCTTTCTAAGGGGGGTTGGGACTCATGGAATGCGAGTGATCAGAGCCTCCATCTCTGCCAATTTTTTAGCCATCGCCTGCTCCAAGGGGGTTCCTGCAAAGCCATAGTTCAGACCGTTAGTCAACAGACTAAAGGGTACACTAGTAGGTAGTAAAGTAGGAAGAGTAAGGGAGGATGAGAAAAGAGG
The DNA here is from genome assembly GCA_002897215.1 of Eschscholzia californica subsp. californica. Taxonomy (NCBI): domain Eukaryota; kingdom Viridiplantae; phylum Streptophyta; class Magnoliopsida; order Ranunculales; family Papaveraceae; genus Eschscholzia; species Eschscholzia californica. The sequence continues at coordinate 96,220 of BEHA01001996.1, read as the reverse complement.
GGCAGTCATCGACTGCGATTGTTGATTGGTTTGAGCTGAGCTTTGGAAAGATGATAATAACGTCGTTGCCGGAGTCGTAGTATTAGTCACTGGATTCGAAATCGAGACGCCAATGGTGCCAGACTGGACGATTGGTTGACTGGAGGAGTTTCCTGCTTCAGGGGTCACCAAGGATTGCATCGGGTTGACTGGAGTTCGAAACCTAGGTCCTGTTGGATACACCATGGCGAGTTCAGTAACTTTTTCTTGAAGTAGTTGATTTTCTGCTTGAACCAGAGCATTCTCCTCCTCCAGGGCTTTAAGCTTTTGGGAGTTTTCTCGCATCTGAGTTGTGAGTTCGGCGATCTGGGTCGAGACATGGTTTGGTGAGGCTACCATTCCTTCTTCCATTGATGAGGTCGTTTGAGATGTTAGTTGAAGGGGCCCCACGGTGGGCGCCAAACTGTGGACGGTAGAAATTCACACAATTAATAGATCGTCGATTGGTGGGCCACCGACAACTTGGGCTTTAGACCTCGAGATGGACGAAGTTCCGGTTGGACCTGTAGACAGACAAAAACAAATAAAACCGTGAAGTCTTGGGGACACCGAGATGGTGTCTTGCCAAGGGCACTCCGACGGTCAAGTCAGCAAACTATAAAAGATAAGTATTTAAACGATTGAATGCTGAGGGTGTCACCGTGTTATATCGTCGGAGGGTGTCTAGACTCGTAGAGTGGCCGGAGCTTCGACTCTACGGGATAGTTGGTCAGATTGATCTCCTGGAGCAGGTCGAGAGGTCGTCTCGAAAGGACTTCAGAAGGACTTCGAGGGTGATGGAGCTTGAAGATGTAATATCGTCGTCTAGAGTGATCCCCTAGAAGATTACCCTTCAAGTCTTCTGGAATTCGAAGGTCGATTATCGTCGTCTAGAGCACTGATCAGAAGATACTAAATGTGAGAGAGAGAAGAATGTTCTGTAGTTTTCTAGTCGGTATTCGATGCCTTTGGAGTCTGAGTATCCTTCTATTTATAGGCGACTGATGGACTCGTGGAGTCTGTTAGATCCGAGATAATTGAGGTCGAGGGTGACCTCAAACCCTAAGGGAGATTCGTTCTTGGCCGTCGATCTGTCACCTGGAGTAACTCGATCGTACGATTACGCCGCCTCGACTTTAGGCTCTTCGTAGTCTGAGATCGCCTAACGGTACTTAAGGCGACGTGGGGTTTTAGAGCGACTTCGTCAAATGAGTACGTGGCGAGGTCTCCGGACTTGAGGTTGACTCGGTAACCGGCAGGCTCGGTTGAGGGCGACCAAGGGGTGCTTGGAGCATTATAACTTTTAATGGGTTATTGTTCGTCTAGATGGACGTTCACAAGGGCTTAGAGCCGTTTGGACCTTTAGTTGGCCGAATTCCACGTTGGAGAGTGTCCAACTAGTAGGCAAGTGGGTCGGGCCCAAATGATATTTGTTCGAAGTAGGCTCGGTCTAGGCGACCTTTAGACGAAGTGGGCCCAACACGATTTTTGACCACTACATCTTTTAACAAAAAAAAATAGGTAAAAAGTAAATTAGGATTTTAGATTTATTAACTCTTGTTAGCCTAGGTCTGTAGAATTGGAAAAGTGAAAAGTTGGGAAGGTCACTAGGTGTCTAAGTTTGACTAGGGTTTTTAATATTTTGTGACTTGGTGGGACCCGCACTTTCATTATAGTTTCTAAACACGTACTCAGACTGAAAAGCTAATAGATAAAGTGCACCAGCTGGAAGGCAATTTTACCAAGGTGATCTATACTCATATTCCCAGAGAAGGCAACAACAAAACGGACCAGTTGGCAAAATGGAGTCGAATGAATAGGGGAACATGGTTGTGGCTTTCTTTATTAGATCTCCCAGAGGAGTTGTATATTTGGTTTAGATAGATCCGTTGTATCTCAACAAAAAAAAAAAACATTGCACGGGTTGGTCTTGGATTTGGTGGATTTTTTTTTCTTCTTTTTTTTTCTGGTGGTTGCCTTTATTGAATTGGTGTTTTGGGGTCTTCAAAAAGTTAGGGCCAAAGCAGCCGCTTTGGCTTTAGGCCTGGACCGCCCCTGCAAATAGGAAATTAGGCCACTCAAAAATAATATTGTAAAAAAAAACTCATTTTTAATAATTTTTTTTAAAATGTTGACTACATATATAATTTTTTTTTTTATGAAAGTATATAATTGTTTTGTTAACAAGAAGTCTTATTTTTCTCGTAATCTCCTTTTTACTCTTCTACACTGACAACATATACAAATACGTTGTTAAAAACTGTTGACTAATTTTGTTGTTACAAACTATTGACAACATATGTAACAACGTTCTGACTTATTACAAAAGGTTCACAACATATATAATGGTCTTGAGTTGTTACAAAATATTGATAACATATATAATTATGTTGTTAACAACATATATAGAGCATTAACCAAAATATTATTTGTCCGTTAATGAGTTCGCAAATAAAAAAGATAATATGCATAACATATTAATTTTTGCAAATAACAAACTAAAAATTGCATTAGTCTAAATGTTTATGTCGGAACCAAAATAAAAAAACGCAAAAACCATTTCTTCTTCACAAGATAAATCAAAAAATTCTTTAGCCAAAATGTTAGTGTCAGCCTGTGTTTGTCAAATGCAAAAGACAAAATGCAAAACATTTTTGCAAACCAATTTTGAGCAAAAACAAATTTGTTTAGAAATATACAAAATTGTTGAGAGCAAAATAAGATTTGTTCACATGTTTCATAAATGTTTTTCACGTTGATTTTGGGGTGTAGTTGCATTTTTACAAAATGATTTTTTTTTCAAATATTATTTCGAATTGGGCATGATTTCTTATTATTCTCAAAATTTGAGCCTTAGAATTACCAGCCCTTGATAAAAAGCATGGGTGCTCCTAAAGGATTTAATAGGGGAAGATGAAGGGCATGTCATTTATGTTGTATAAACTAGAATTTGTCCAAATAGTATGTTTTTGTGGCAGTCTAGTCTGCATAGAGAAACATTTATTTTGTTCTATTTTTTTTTGAGTGCTTATTTCGTTCTAATTACATTGATATATTTTGTTAATTATGTAATTAAGATTCTTCTCATTTGTTTAACTGAAGAGAGATGTTAAATATAAACATTCCAGTGTTTGAGACATAAATGCTTGAGTAACTAGCAAAAAATCAAAGGAAGCAAGTGTAACTCCAAAGGTCAAAAATCTTCTTAGTCCCAAATTTAGATGGAAGCTAGATAGTTTTTCGAAAATATACCCTAGCTTGATGATTATAACAATTTTTATAAATTTCTCAAAGAATTATATGATTTTTAACAACAAAAAAAATAGAAAATTGGGTTTACTTCTTCATCTTTTCCAAGCCTTTCCTCATTGACCCCTAAGTCAACCTCTAGGTCCTCTACTAGCTTCCTTATGCCCTCTACTAGCTTCCTAAAGGTATTTTTCTAAAAAGAAACGTCTTCTCCTTTTTTGGAACAAATCTATTTTAAATTTACTTGAACATTTTAAGTCTTTGGTCTACGAGTACTCATAGTAGAACTTCAACCTTTTTCTACGCTTTTTCTAGAAAAACCCATTTCTATGGAAATTTTGAATATTTGTTGGAACATAAGAGAGCATATAGGGAAGCCGACTACAAAATTATAAATATCCAATTTTCTTAAGAATATAGATTTGTTTTAACAAAACATGTTAACATTTGAATATGCTTTAGTATAAAACATTTTTAAACTATGAATTTAAAATAACCGAGTTTTGCATATTGCAGAAACATTTACATCAAATGAATATTTTTTCACTGAATCCTCTTATTATCTGACCATACCCGAAGCATTTGATCAACTACACGAAATTAAATGACGTTTTCAAAAGTATAGCCAAAAAAGAATGAAACCTCATTGTTAGATATGAAGTTTTGTGGAGACCGACAGATTGGTACACATGACCACAGATCAGAAACGAAAATTCCAAAAATTTCCTGGTCTTGGGTCGTAATGGTCGCCGACTAAAATATAGTTTTCATACTGTGGATAATCGTTGCAAAAATATTTGATTGGTGGAACTGGTTCTGGTTCAACTTTAGATTTGACTTCGGGTTTGACTTCTGTAACAGAAAGGATGGTTGCGTGTCCAACTTTTTTCCTCAAAATTGATGTCAACTTAACTGAATCAACTTGCTCTCCTATCACTTCCAATTGATCTTGATCTGTCCCTCCTATTTCCATTTTATCCACCCCTGCAATATTGTTGGAAATTACATCATTTTGCTGTGGCATGGACTATAAGAGTTATTACAAGGCATTGATACCTCATAAAGAGATTATACAATACAACTAGATATCTGAATTGAATAAACATTATGATTGTCTGATTTGTAAAACATCCAGAGCTTTTAAAAGTCATATGTCGATCCTTAAAGGTCAT